>VZTX01003182.1:460983-676582 GCA_013400915.1 Pardalotus punctatus | reverse complement strand
AAAAAAAAAAAAAAAGAAAGAAAAAAGAAAAAAAGAGAAAAAGTAGAAGATAAAGACAGGGCAGAATTTATATAGAAAAATAAATTTCAAGTGTGAAGCAGAATGTGAAGGCTGAGTAGAAAATGGAAAGAATCAGTTGTGAGACTGTGGTTTAAACCATGTGCAGAGTTTGTGCTTCATTCCATTTGTTCTCACTGCACTGATGGCTATTTAGCAGGGAATGTCAGAAGTGTTGGGATTAGGCTTGGTGTGATTGAGGGGGAGGCGGAGGATTGTGTTTCTTGAGATGCTCTGTGGGAGGGGAAGGATTATGCATGTGCCTTATGTAATGAGGAAGAGTCTGGAGAACTTGCCTGTCTATGAAGAGGAGGTGGGAGGATTAGCTTTTGATGTAAAGTCAAGGGAACAGCCCTGGTCCTGATCCCCTGAGAAGGAAATCAGAAATGCTTTACCTTCCTGTACATCCTGTTTTGTGTATTACAGGAGGGATTATTTTTGTTTGGATTTTTTTTTTCCCCAAGATGGAAAACAGCTGGATTAGGGGGAGGCAGAAGCCAAGGGAAAGAGCAGCGGGTTTTCAGGGAGGATGGGTCCCAGGGGTGACCCCTTTCCATGATCCCAGGCTGCTCGTGGTGCTTTCACCTTGTTGGAACAAGGCATGGTGACACAGTTTGGACCCAGCCTTTAGCCCAGCAGGGCCCAGAGGCAGTGCAGGAGTCCCTGCTCCCTGAAAAGGTCTCCTTCAGCATCCTTCAGAAGGTCTGTCCCTGTGGGATTTTGTCCGTCCCCCTTGGGGCTCCTGCTGGTTTGGGGGGGTCCCTTGAGCAAGCCTCAAATTCCTGTGTGGTGGCAGTGAATGTCCTTCCCCTGCTGATGTCCACTTACTTTTCTTGTCCTGGGAAATCCAATCTCAAGGAAACATAAAGAGTCATGGGAATCAGCACTGGGAAACTGGATAGGGTTTTTTATTTCTAGCTCTGTCCCTGCTTCAGCAACCAACACTAAGTCTGTTGTTTGGCATTCCAAGTAAGGGCTGGAGCACATCCATCCCAGCAGACGAGTTATGAATTAAGACTCCACAGTCAGTGAGCATTCTGGCTTTGAAAACTTTGTGCAGGAGCTGCTTTTTCAGAGTGATGGAGTGATCACAGTTTAAAAGATTTGCAGAGGCAGTTAAAGCAGCCTGAGAACATCCACACAGGATCATCCACACAGCTCAGCTGACACGTGGTGACCCATTCCTCTGTGTCACCATCACGGTTGCAAATGCTCCACAGGTGCATTTATCTGAACATATTGACATCCATTCTCTGTAGTTTTGTGTTTGTGCTTCATCCTGCTGGGTGAAGAAGGCAAAGGCAGCCCAAAGGATTACCCCCAGGAATTAAGTAACAATGAATCAGAGCATGGATGCTTTTAGAGTCTCTTTATTTTTACCAAATGCTGCTTAGACTATAATAGCACTTAATAATGAAATTCAGCAGTTGCATAGTGCTTTTTACTCAGCAAAAATACTTTCTCAAAGAGGTAAGTTACTATTATTCCTGTTTCGTGGGTGGAGAAATTACAACAGATGTGGTTAAGATCACCCACCCAAATAAGGATCAAGCTGGAATAATGCACCTCTATGTTTTTCCTCTGGATCCATTATACTATCCACTGAATCCTGACAGTGTTTTCACAAGCACGAAATTTTTAAGAGTTCTGAGGAAAGGACTAAGTCCAGGATTTACTGGTTGTTTCGGGGATCAGAGCTGAATCTAAAGATCCCCTGGATTCAGCTCAGACTTGCAGATTCATGGAGCATACGCAAGGTGTGGTTGAACAATTTCTCCCTTTCTCATGCTTTAGGCATGAATGGGAGAAAAAGGATCTCAGGTTTGGCTCAGGTTAGGCTCAATTCTGCTGCCTCACTTTGTCTAGATTGTTTCGAGGATCTCCACAATATTCTGTATTGGTGTTTGTGGAAGCCAAACAAAGGCCTAAGAGACAGACACCTTGTAAAAGAAAGTGTTTTCAGTGCTTTGGAGTTTCTGATTTTTGTGTTTGGACCCAGGTTTGGAATTATTTTTATTTTCTATATAAACCCACTAATACTTACGACTTTCAGTTGAGAAATTGTGGAATATACCTATTTAGAGTCTGGAAGAATTTACCCCATTGATCTGGTGAAGCAGGAGTATTTCCTTTAAAGAAATGAAATTATTTATGGGGAACTATAAAATATAAATCAGACTTTATTGTATCATTTTTGTAGCTCAGGGAAGGTGTCATAAGTAGTCGAGTCCACAGTGAGGTCAGGGATGGAACAAAGAGATGACAAAGCCCACCACACACCTTGTAATGCCTCTGGATTTACAGTAGCTTCTGTTTTCCTGTGCTGTTGGTTTGGGGCTTTTTTAATGATGATAAATTCTTTCTTTACCCACTATTGAAAAAAAAAAATGAAAAAAAATTACAAAAGGTTTCAATATAGAGTAGTTAATTACTATATTACAGCTCTAATTAAATTCTTGGAGACTCTGCACAGTATGATGTCCATGCCAAGAGGGACATAACCCGTTCTTAAGTGAATACATGTTCTTGTCAAGTTAACTTATCTGCATTTTACTCACATGAAATATTCCTCATCTCTCGCTTCTTGACACACGTGACTGATAAATGTTTTAAAGGCACATTTAACATTGATATTTTTGTCATAAGAAATGACAATGGCTTCAATAATTCCCAGATTTTATTTTATAGAAAGTGACATGTCATGTGATGCCAAACTCCCCAGATCACAATGTAAGCCATGCACTAGTAGGAATATATATATTGCATCAAAACTTGTTCTTTGTGCCATTCAAACCTAAATGTTTCAGCCACATGTGAGTAGTCAAACCTAAAGAGTGTTAGTATTACAGCACGTTTTACAAATACCGTGGATATTCAGAGTAGTCAGACTCGGGTTTCTCTATCAGCTCTTCAGTTTGCTTTGAGACATTTAATGAGGAGGGATTTTGTATTGCTTTTTGTAATCAAGTCATCTGAGAAGGGAGATACAGAAAGATAGATTTTTATCAAGTCATTTGCAGATTTAAATGAAGTGTCATGTAGGATTTTATTAATTCTTCTACATTTTTTTATCACACATCTGTCAGGGTCATAGGTAAATTTTTTTTGTTCAGATTTTTAGATAAACATTTAAGCCCTTGTATGTGTGGACAAGTCTGCCTCAAACAGCCTTATTCTTGAGAGAACTTCTGTAGTCACAAAGTAGTAATTTCGCTTTCCTGTGGAAATAGGTGGGAACAGTCTGCTTGACCTTAGGGTTCCATTGGATCAGATGTCTCCAGGAATTCTGTGTATCTGTGTAGCTTAATGAAATTCAGCTGAATGAGCTTTGTGCTGCTATCGTTATTCCTTTGATATTAAGCTTTTGTATCATACCATGTCAACATTGTGACTTTGTCCCCGATTCAGCAGAGTATTTAAACACCTGGCTCACTTTAAGGACTTCGATAAGCATTCACTCAAATGTTTAAAATCAGGAACTTGCTGAAGAGGGGCCTGTTTATGTCACAGCTAAATTCTAATGCAATATTTAACAAGCATGTTCTGCTGGCAGCGAGCAGATGGACTCACATGTATGGTAGCTACATCTATATCATCATATGCATCTTCATCTGGACACACAGAGCAGAGCAGCCAAATACTGATGGTGGCCATGATAAGTGGGAAAAAAGAGTTCATGCAGTTAGAACAGTGTATCCCAGGCTTGGTTAAAAGCATAGTCATGTGCTTTGATGCTTCAGTTTGACTTTTTACACGAATTTAAAGTAAGACTTGGACTTAAATGGCTGTTCAAAGCACCCAGAAATTCCTTTTTCAGTTTATGATGGTACTGACCAAAGCATCAACAAAAAATGTGTGCAACGGTTTGAGGGTTTATTAATTCATTTTACTAAGCTTGTCTTTCCCCATACTCTTACCCATGTGTATTTTACTTTATTTCATATATTCCAGGTGGGTCAGTTGGAGAGACAATTTCTGTCTCTGAAGTTAATATTGATGAGGATGTCAATGGATAAAATATATTGCTTCCAAGCTGATGACATGAGGCCAGGTAGCCTTTCCTTACTACTGCAAGTAAAGAAGTGGCAATTCTGTCAGGGGCAAGTGAAGCAGAGTTTGGCCTTTTCTATGTGTGTAGTGATAATGTAGTGAAACATCCTTGAAGGTGAGGAAAAGCTACCACAGACTCTCTCAGGAGCCTGTGAGAATTCAGCTGAGGAAATGGGACTTGAGTCAATGACTGCACATGGACAAATGTTTTAAAGAGTTGAGCGTGGGGGCTTTTTGGGGGTTTTGTCTTTTTCTTATCTCAGGCAAAATTTTTAAAAAAATTAATTGCACTCTTTTGCTGGTCAGCTTCAATTCTTGGTTTTCATTGAACATAAACCTAAATAATTTCTGTTTCTGTTGGGTCAAGCTGAAAAACAGTTAAATCAAGAGGGTTATCCTGATTTAAATGCCGCTGTGTTTATTTGTAAAAGTTGAAAGTATTGGCCCGTTGTACTTTTCAATAACCTCTAAAAATCCCCTATGTTCTTGTCTTTTTCTGAATCAGAATGAAAAGAAAGCTTTCAGGAATCTTCACTTAAAAAAAAACAAACCAAAAAGCTCATCCTCCCAGAAGTCAAATCTAACCTTGAGAGAAAGACACCACTTTGGAGCAGTTCATAGCCCAGGGGTTAACATTCTCCCACAAGACATGTGGAATTGTGGTCTCTCATCTGAAGCAGGGGTTTGAACGCACAGCTTGGGTGAACATCCATCCTGGCCTGTGGCGTGTTTTGGTTTTTTTTCTGGTTTTTTGTTGGGTTTTTTTTTTAAACTCAGTTATTCTGGGCTTGAAAATTTGGTATTGAAACTAGTGACTTTCCATTATTATTTTTTTTTTCAATTAAGTTGCATTTAATTGGAAAATTCAGAGTAAGTAGTATTGCTACCTAAATTTTAGTTACTGTACCCAGTACAGCACTGAGATGGGAGACAGAAGAGTTGCAGCAACTGAATGAGTAAATTGTTTTAGCCTGTGAGCAACAGACTCTTACCACCCCCTGGGAATCCCTTGAGCTCCAGAAGAAGGGGAAGGGAGCTGCACTAGCAAACTGCCTTTTGGGGCTGTCATCTGCAAATTGAATTCTTGCTGTAGGGATGAATCAGCGCTAGAAACATATGTAACTGGCGACCTTTGGTTTTATTATTTCTTACTATACTTCATTGGTCTTTTTGGTACTGGTTTTATGCAGAAGTGCTTGCCCTTCAAAGGATGTGTAACTTCACTGCAAATGCAGTATTGTTTCCTTGTCGTGTAATGAGTAGTTTTCCCCTTCCTTAAAATGGAAGTTATTTGCCCTGGTGGAATGAAATGCCACTTTCAGAACAGCAGTCTGCATTTTGTTGTACCAAAGCGTAAAAGAGATCAATTCTCTTTGCTCAGAGTGTTCTGCACTGAAGAACAGTCCCACAGAGCAGGGGGAGGTGGCTCAGGGGTTTCAGTTTTACTTTTTCAGAGCAATCTGCTGCTCTGCTTCTCCCATGAGTCAAAGCACACTGAGAGAGGGGAAAGATTTCCAGAGACTTCTGTACTCCACGTATCAAATGCTCCATCCCCAGTTGCTGCCCGTTAGAGCTCATGGAAATCCTGATTTACAGCTGTCTGTCAGGAACCGTCTGTGGGCTGTAAGGTGTTTCCGTACGGTTTGTTTGTGCAGAATCTCACATGCTGAAGCCCTGGTTTTGGTTGAGGACTCTTAAGAAGTAATAAAATACAAATGATGTCCAGGAGTAGCGATTTACCCTCCTGTTATAATACCTGTGAAATTGCTGGACCAAACTGGGAGCTTTCACATAGCCGCCTTAAGTTATGACAGACTAAATCAGAAGCTTTTTCTTCCTTCATTCATTTATCCTTTCCTTCTTGCTTTCCCCTTTCCCTTTGAATATTGTTGATGAAATAAATTATTGCCACATTCAACCATTTTTAGTGTTGGTTTTCGAACCCATTGTTCCTTGTTTCAAGAGGAGCATTTCACATGAGGTCCCTATTCAAAGTGAATATATATGATAAGACAAATTGTTTCAACACTTGCTTGCAAGGCCAATAAAAAGAAATGCTGTAGTGCAAATTACCCTTGCAAATGCTCTCTAAAAAGCTAATAACATTTTTCCCCCCAAAGGATAGTTCCCAGCCATAAGGAGAGTTTCTCTTTCATGTTCATTTGCCACACAGATTTATAAAATGATCCCAAATCCTTGCATAGGCTGTGAGGGATTGAGGCTTTGAACTGCTGAATTGGAAAAGCTATTAATGGAAAAGGAAAAGTTTTCAATTTCAGTCAGATTGGGTCAGGATGGTATAAACTCAGCCCTCCAAGTTTTGGTGTAAGATGGAAGGCTGTTTAGTCTTTGTTGATAATTTTCATAGTAAGATTCACAAGGTTTTCTGTTTAAAGGCATGAAATAAGATAAGAATGTAAGAAAAAATCATTAGCATATTCACTGCTTTATTTTATTTTCAAGTAAAGACAGTCATTTTAATTTACTTTCTGTGGAACATGCTATAATTGGAAACTTTTCATAACCAGAGCCACTAGGGAAGTGGTCAAAATCTTCAGAGCAAAGGTCCAGCTGTTCTGCCCCGGAGCTTGTCCTCCTTGAGGGCTGTTGGGCAGTGCCAGGGATGGTCGTTTCCCTGCCAGCTTGGCGCTGGCACGAGGTGTTTTCCCCTCCTGTGAAATGCAGGGCAGCGGCAAGAGGCAGCCCTGCAGATCTGAGTCGTGCAGGGCCCCACGGGGATTGGAGGCGGGAGGTGGGCTGCCTCACCTCCGAGATCAGCAAGCTGTGTTCCTGACCCTGAAAAACCCTGGAATTCTTCCACCCAGGGATGGTTTCCAGCTAGGCACACTTTCCCTTTTTAATCGGACCTACAGTGTCTCGGTGATTGTAAAGGACTTCGAGAGTCGGAACTTAGCCAAATTACTTCTCCTTCATGCCATTTTGACAGAAGGCTTTCACAAAAATTAAACAGTAAATAACTCCTGTGAAATTGCATCTTGTATTTACTGCTTTTAGTGACGGTGGGGTAAGCGATCGAGTGAGCGCCAAGCCAGCTGAATTGGTGTGTTTTTACAAAGAATGGCTTCCACCAACATTTCCTGGAGAGCTGCTCTGGGTGTGTTGGGAGGGGGCTGTCTATAAAAGGGTGGCTCTTTGCAATCCTTTTCTTCCCACCCTCTGCAAGGGACTGTGGAAGGCACTGGCCACTAATCACTGGGCTTGGAGCAGTGACTGGATTTGTACAGGCTCCCGACACACGTCCAGCACTACCAAGCCTCAGTTGTTTCCAGCCTGTCTAGGATTTGAAGAAGTGGTGTGGAAGATTTGCCTGCAAAAGGCTGCCCAGCCTTGCCCTGAGTTAGCTGGGACTGGCGAGGCGGTGGCTGCGATTTCTCCTCTCCTAACTGCTCGTGACATCCTTTTGAAACAGAACATGCGTGGGGCTGCGTCCTGCTGATGGAGCCAGCCCTATCTCCTTCCCCCATTTCCTCTCTGTTGTTAATCTGGTAACTGACCACTTATCCCATTTATGACCTCTGTAATTGGAACTGAGAACGCCTGTGGCAGGTGAGCCCCGTGCCTCTGATTCCTCCTCCCGCAGCCCCAGCCCCACACCCCTTCCCCCTCTTTCCGCAGCAGCGAGCCCCGAACACAAATAACTCTCAGAAGCCTGGTGCTGCTATATATTTGATTTTGTTTGCAAGCTTGTCTTATGACCAGCTCTCAGCGTGGGAAGAAGCAGGGAGTGGGGAGATGGAGAGAGAGAGTTGTTGCAACATATTTTAACATATGTGCTTTAGGCCTCTTGGTGGACTCCCTCTTGGGAAGAGGGGAGGGAGCGTGCCCCCAAGCAGTTGG
The DNA here is from genome assembly GCA_013400915.1 of Pardalotus punctatus. Taxonomy (NCBI): domain Eukaryota; kingdom Metazoa; phylum Chordata; class Aves; order Passeriformes; family Pardalotidae; genus Pardalotus; species Pardalotus punctatus. The sequence goes on along the minus strand of VZTX01003182.1, from coordinate 668,617 downwards.
TTGGCTTTGCTTGTTTCTATAGCAGCCTGAAGGAGGAAAATCATGTTTTAACACTAATATATTCAACCAAAAAACCCTAACAATTACAGAGGAGTCTTTTTTATTATTATTAAAGAAATTGCATTAAAGATGAATGAGCATATATTGGAATAATTATGTTTTAAGGTGTGTAACATTAAAAGGTACTGAATGGAATATCGACTGTTTTGTAGGAACGGTAATAATGAGATTTCTGTCACTTAATCTTACAATAATTGGGTTATTACTATGCAAATTAAGGTATTACTTAAAAAAAAAAAAGAGGAGGTAAGACAGATCCTTGAGGCAGCCATTTATCTGTCCTTAAAGCTATGCTGTCGATTCTCTTTAGGCTGAAGATCCTTTTTTAAACAATTTGGAGATGCTAATTTCATTATTTTTTCACCTATGTTTCCTACTAGGATGTTTTCTATTCTCCCCAGGTAGCAGATCAGGAGTGGTGGTTTTTAAACATTTTCTAGTCTCTTATGGATTCCTTTAGGAATAATTAGATCAAATAGCTATGATTATTACCTTTTTGTTCCTTCTTTCTTTTAAATAAAATAATGATTTGTGTATTTTGCCTGAGATTTTTACAGCGGGATCACAGAGAATATACATAAATTATTTTATTCCTTCTTTCCCTTTAGCAAAGAATTATTGAGCAGCTCATTACAGTTTTCCTGATTTCTGTTAGTTATTCGAGTTTACTTGCTGGCCAGTTACGGGCCTTGAAGAGGAATTGAGGAGTGCTCAGCATTTGCATATTTTTTTTGAGACTTTGGTAGCTTTTATTGGATTCCCCAGAGGCCTCCCGGCATTTTGCTCTGTCCTTGATTTTTAGAGGTAATATTTAAGACTGGGCTGCCAATGGGAATTTCCTCATTTCAGTGAGAGTCATTTGTAATGCATATATTTGTAGAAATTTTGTTTGTGGGACAGAAGGTGCTCCTCCTTTGGCCTTTTTTCTAGTGAGTACATGGTGACTCTTACTTTCTCCCTTCTTGGTTCACTGCTCTCCCACTCTGTATTGAAGGCTGGTTCTGACTACACTTGGTTTTAACACTTTCAGATCTTTCTTGCCTTTTTTTTCTTTTTTTCTTTTTTAAAATGCACAACTCCCATCCCAAGACAAGTGGAGAACTATAGACATCCAGAATGGGCACAGAATTATCACTTGAGGTCTTATCCCATCACAGGCAGCAGCTTTCTCCGTGGCTTTCTGCAAGCAGCTTAATCTCCCCTCATTTTCTTTAGTACAAGTGGGATGTAAGTATATCAAATTCACCAGCCCTATGGGCAGTTAAAGGAAAGCATATTCTCTCATAGTTTACCTGCTTGTATAATGGGGTGAATAACAGCATACTAAGAACACGTTTATTGGTTAAAACCCCTTAATTTTAAGGTGATTTGTTTCGTGAATTAATAACAAGTTTATTAATGGTGCTGTGTAATTTTACAAAATGTACTTTGATAATCTGGATTTTTCAACACTGTGAATTACTTTGTATTTCTTGTTGCAGCAGTTGTGAGGTGCTGCCTGTGACAGGGGAGGGCATTTATATTATCATCCAAGCTATCCCCAACCCATTCGTGATGCCCCCATCGCTCCCTGGAATCAGATGCTGCCATATCATTTTTTCAGGAGAAAGCCTGGTGAAAGCTGTGAACTTCCACGATGTCCTTGAACATAAAAACAACGAGCTGTGCATCACCAGCGATGTGGGGTCACACTTAACATGTTCCATGGTACCTGCCATCCATCCAGGAGAAAGCTGTTAAGCTAATAGGGATTCACCAAGAGATGAAGTCCTTTTATTGACTCTTAACTGACAATTTCTCCTATGCTCAGTGTATTAATTCTTGCTTGATTAACAACTCTGGAACAAACTGAGCCGTTGACCTTGTGGACCCCAGGTTGTTTGATTTAATAATCAGGAAGAGTCTGTCTGTTTAGGTGGGTGTGCCTGAAAAAATGAGCTGCAATCTTCGTTTGGATCTGAACCACAGCAGCACAGAGTCAAAGAAAAATCACCATAATAGAAATAAGATGTCCAGAAAAAAAGACCTGTGCAATTTCTTCCTAGAAAGGCCATGTAAAACACCATGGGTGACCTCTAAGCCTTTGCAGCACTCTTGTTTCTGTGGTGGGGGGGAACAGCTCAACTAGCTGCAGTGAAATAAAATAATACCAAGCTGTTTTCCAGAACTCACAGTTAAAAAAAAAAAAATAAAAAAAATGTTTGAAGCTCAAAAAGATGATTTTGTTTAAGATTTCAGTTTAACACATATGCATCCTGCCCTGGTGATTGCTGGTGGTTGCCAGGAAGTTCTCCAAGAAATCTGCAAAATGTCTAGTCTGTGTAACAGACGGGAGAGCTGGAAAAATTGTGTGCAAGTCCAGAGAGTTTTAGATTTCTTTCTCTCTTTTTGGACCGTTTAGATAGGATGTGTGAAGCTTAAATTCTCTCTCTACACCCATTTGAACAAAACCTCTGAGCCTTTATTGAGTCTGTTCTTCCCTCGCAGTTCCAGGTTGAGAACAGGGTGAACTCCTAAGCAAGCTGTGCATGGCAGAATTGATGAGGGAACAACATAAGCATTCCATAGGCAGGAACTGAAATTTGAGCAGCTACTTAGCCTGTTTTGGTGTGTGCTGCTGCTATATCCCACAGTGTGGAAGACCTATGGGATTACTAGCCAGGCAAGAACATCTCCTGTCTCTGCCATGGCCTGTGGGACACATCCTTGGAGCATCAGCACAGCTGATGGAATGATGGGGATCCCACAGTGCCATTAATTAATTCATGAAATAAGAACTGCTACACCAAGGCTGCATTTCTTCTTTATTGAGTGACAAGGGCCATGATTTTCCATGCTGGGGGCAGATCAGAGCAGTAGGAGAAATTAAACCCACCCATTTTGATTTCCAGGTTCCTCCAGCTTCACGTGCCCCAACAGCTGGCTCTACCCTCACCTCTTTTAACTCCACCTCTTCCAAGGGTCCTTTACCAGAGCACCACCCTTCTCTGCGAGGCTGGGGGAAATCAGAGCAGCTGGGGCTGCAGTTACTAATTACTGATTTAGCTAAAGGCCAACAACTGAGCTGATTAGAGCACTTCAAGCTGGTGCTGGGGCAGGTGTGTTCATTCCATGGGTGTGCACTGAGGGCATGGAGGGGAGTGTGGATGGCAGCAGGACCTGTACAGGTACTTAAATTTATTGCTGTTTCTCTGGGTTTATTTTACTCTTGGTCTCCCAAAGCTGTTACAGACTCTTTGATAGCCATTGCTAGGTAGGAGGTGTAAATGTGGTCGTGGTCTCTAATGAGCTGAACTTGTTGGTACATAGTTTTTCCAGCCAGATGGAAGGAGGGCTGGTTCATTGTTTTTATCTGTTAAAACCCATGATGATGATTTTTTAAAAAATACTTATTGAGGAGTTTGTATACCGAGCCTAGAAGCACTTTCTGATCTTTTCTAATGTTTTTGACTTTAATTGTGGATATCCATTTTATAGACTTTTTCTTCATAAACGCAAATATAAAAAAAGAAAAAGTTCTATCCCATCAGCATGTCTGAAGTCGCTGCTGTTGAGTCTTCAGTAGCAGATAGAAAAATAGATTTTAACAGTTGTAAGTTGAAGCAAAACTGGCTGAAATGTGTGTTTAGATAGAACAAGATTGGTTGGGAGTGAGATGTAGGAGTCATCAGCACAGAGGTGGTGAATCGAAGCCATCATTCCTCAATGATGTGAAAACACAGAACTATAATGCATATAATTGCTCAGATACTACAGGGGCATTAAAACACACAGTGTTTTATGTAACATAGCAATTTATAAAAATGCAGTAGCAGTTAGTGTGAGGGTAGTGGGAAACCCTATAATTATTTGGGATATGATGTTAATAGATCCAATAGCAAGCTCAGATGCTAAGCTCTAAATAATTCATTTTTGTTTCACTTTTTGCTGGTTTTGTTGGCTTTCGTCTTTCTTCTCCCTTTATATTTCTCGTATGAAACTCTGTCATCTCTCTCCATTCTCACTCGCTGGTATGACTTGCTCACCCTCCTGTGTGATGGCAGGCAGATGGCTCTCTCTGCAAATAATATTTAATGCTGTTCTGTCACTTGGCCACTGAGCAGCATTGTAGCAGTAGGGTAGTTGAATTCTCTGTGTGATAAGCACTAACATGCTTCGCCTTTCCTGGGGTAAGGTTTGTGATTCCGGGCTTGCTCATGAATGTGCTTTTTCCCAGGAGACTGTGCAAAACACTTGCTGAGGCACCAGGTCAGCTGTTAAAAGCTAATTCTCAAATGGGTTCAGCTCTCAGTCCATATGTGGATAACCTGTAAGTGGGAGTAATTGAGACATTTAACCAGACAAAAATCCATGCTGCAAACCAAATGAAGAGGTTATTATAGATTCATGATACATTGTTTTCACATGTAGTCAAGAATGATAATACTGGGTGCATCTCGAAAGAAAGATAGATGTGGAGGTATAAATGTTTGTAAATTTAAACCTGATTAAATAAAATGCTGTTATTTTAATCTTAACATCTGACAGAAAATGAATGATATGGAGCCATGTCCTCCCAAACAAAAATTGGGAAAGCTTCATGAATGAAAGTAATTTCTCTCGATCTCAAATTTCTCAGTTGGCTGTGAAGTATGAGGAATGACTTCTCAGACACAGCAGCAGTGAAGACTGGAATTAGCACATGGTGAATTTGAAGCCCCAAGCTGTTTGGTGATTGGGGCTTTTGCACTTCTCCCCACTTCATGAAATCTTCTTTTCAGTGTTCATGCAAAACTTATTTCAGTTTCATGCTGTATGGTTTCATGTCCCTTTAGTTTCCCTTAGAGTTCAGGCTTTAAATAAAACCCAAACCCCAGAAGGAAACTCAGCTGAATTCACCATATTTTGCATAGTTTCCACCAAAACCCATAAATTGACCGGGCTCATTGTCTTAGGCCTGGCTACATCAAAAAGTTACTGAAGCCTTACTAAATGTTCTGTAAATCTGTATTCGTTAGCCTCCCATATATCCTGATATACAGCTTTGGGGATGAGGAGTAGTCACAAAATTCTGGAACTGCTCCTTCCCATCTTGAATGACTTTTGGGAGTGTAGGGTTATGGATTGACCTAGAAAATTGCTTAAGCTGGCCTGAACCACCTCTCTGAAGTGCCTCTTTCTTTCTTGCCTGGTTTGCTAGAAATACAATGAGCAGAAAACGCCCCTCACCATGTTCCTGTGTCAGGAAAGGTGCTAAGTGCAGGCCCTTCTTAAATGTCCCTCTGAATCACCTCAGACTTGAGCATAGGTATGTGAGATTTTTGTGGGGTTTTTCTTCTTTTTTTTGCCATGGGGGGAACCTCTTGAAGGGGTTAATAGCATTAACAATAATATAATCTCCTGGGAGTTCATTTTTACACAGAAAATACTATAATCTGGGAATTAATGATTATAATTTGATGAGCAGTATTTGACTTTTGACATCTCCTTCCTTGCCCCATTTTCCACCAAAAAAGTCAGTTGTAACCAGTCTGCTGGTATTTTTGGGTAACCATTCAATGAAAAATGTTGAAAGAGATGCACTCTCTGTGTGTATAACAAGTTGTTGCCTTATTTTTCACAATCTCTGTAAAACTCCCGGTATCCATCAAGAGCCTTGAAACAGCTTCCAGGGTTTTCCCCTGCTGACAGGTCCGGGAGTCATGTTTTGGTTTGTGAGCCCAACTTCTCTGATTTAATTTTGGTTGGGCTTGTGACCCCAGTTGTCAGGGTCTCCACCTCTGAATTAGGACCCACTGGCTCAGGGAGCTTCTGCTTTGGCAAATTACCAGTTGGGTAATTACATGCCATTTACTTTTGATATCTTCTTTGACTTCAAATCTGGGAGCAAATCCACTTCATTTCTCATTGTGAAGCGGTGCCATTGCTTAGTTGTTACAATCTGTTTGGGAGCAGGGTTGGGGAGGTGCCGCTGGTCCATGGTGTGTAAATGATTGCAGGGTGCTTGGAATGGCAGGGACGTGGGTGTCTGTGGATGGACGTGTTGACATATTTTTGTTTACATATGGTTGTTGAAGTTGGCCAGGTAACAGTCCTAGTGAAGCCAATAACACCAGGGATATGATCTTCGGTGGATTTGGATGTTGAACTTACCCTTCTACACCTCCATCCATGCCAGTGGAATGCTCTGTAGGGACACAAGATCTCAAGCTGGGTTGCAATGGGAAGCTTTGTTTGTGGTGCATGTTTCAGGTTGCTTTTCTTTATTTGTTTTCTTTCAGAAAAATGTTAGTTTCATTTATGTCAGTACAACGTCTTCCTGGGAAATGGGATACGATGCGTTCCCGGATGCCTTTTTCTCTTTGCTTTGGGAAAACTGGCTTTACGAATGTTACTGGGGATTTCTTTGGCAGTAATCAGTAGATGACAATACCGCAGTCCAAACTCAAATCTTTAATCATACCAAATATGAGGAATTATTACTATTTTGGTTTGAACATTTTCTTTAAAGAGTTTATTCCAAGATTTTCTTCAAACTAGAGAAAATAATTTGCAATTCCAGATGGATTTTGAGTTTTAAAGAGGTGAATATCATATTTATTCTTTCAAGACATCACTATCCAAACTTAACCAATATTTGGTGTTGGCTAGAAACAACAGCCTAAATCAGTACTGAAATCTTCCTCCCGGCCCATTTGCCACTATTATATTAATAACTGTCATTTATGTAACATCTTTCATCATGCTGAATATCCAAGCAATTCACAAACACGTGCCTTGATTCCTCAGAGAAATCTGCAGTTAGTCGGGTTTAAATTTGTCTGGGGTCAGGGAGGTTAATAACTCGATTCCTTCAAAAGGTGCCGCGGTTTTAATGACCACGGCCCTCGGGACCCCCGAGACTCTCCTGCCGAAAAAACACCTCTGGCTGCAGGAATGCTGGGGTTGGAATGCTGGCTGGCTCGTGCAGGGACTCCTCTACCTCCGGAATTAGCTGTGTTTTCTTCAGGACCTTTGGTACTTTGCGTTCTATTTCCTCCCCTCTGTATGGCCCGTCCGTCTCCATTCTTGCCCATCCTGAGATGGGGTCTTTTGGAGATGCAGGTGGTCAGGCATCAGGGTGGCAGGGGACGTTTTTGTGTGAGGGTTTTGTTTGTGTAGGGGTTGGTTGTTTGGATTTTTTATTAAAGTGTGGGGAGAGGGGGAAATATGAAACCACAATACTGTCAAAGCTGAGTTTTGGTGGGTAAGGTGGCAGTTGGGTTTTATCCTAACATTCCGAATGAATGATGCTTTTAAATTAGTGGAAAGCTGGGGGTGTTTGAGCCTTCGTGATTCTGAAAATAGATATTTATGCAGATGAGAGTGATGTGTGCATGCTACAATTCACCACTGTCGAACTCCAGATGTCAAGCACTTCACTGTTCCCAGTGCATAGGTCTAAAATATGTTCATGCATAACATAAACTTGGTTTTACAACCACTCATATTTAGACTGATTATGGGAGCTTAGCTACATCTGTGTACTTCTTGCATGACTTCTTGTTCAGGAAAGTATCAAAAGGGATTACGAAAAAGCGTATTTCATTCATTGCTTGCGAGGTTTAAGAGGTTAGTCTTTGAAGAAAAAGGTCTCATTATAAGATGTAGCACTTCTTTGTTTCATTATGACAGATGTATATTTTATTTGGTGCTATTAAGACCCTTACGTATTTAAACAGCGTTGAAGAATCTTGTTGAATTGGGCCCTAAATTTTAAGCGGCTAAGAGTATTGAAATCAAGTAATATACTCCCCAATATACAAAATGGGGAAAAGAAGTGCTAGTAGTTAAACTGTGTGTACAATAATTACACCTAAGACATCATGTTTAATGTTTACATTCTCCTGTTAACTTCCTATTATCTGCCTTCACAAGTAATTCATAGACAGCTGCATATTTATCTAGATAACCAGTAAAGCAAACATGCAATTGATGAGATTTTGACTCAGTAGAAATCATTACAGCAAGGCAGGAATATTAGACTATATATGCAAGTAGAGAGTATTAGTGTAAGTGCTCTTACAGGATATTCTCATATGAACTATGCTGTAAAATGTCACAGTAAAATGTAGCTGCAAGGCTACTGGAAATTAGTAATTTAGGTAGTATAAGTATTATTTTATGAGGTTTATCCTTTTATCAGTGGTACCCAACTCTGTTGTATCCTAGAGAAATGCCTTAGCAGTAGAGAGAGACAAATACATATGCACAGTTCAGTGTCTTGGGGGTGTGGGGAGTTATGATTTCAGCTGCTCCACAACAGTGACTTTCACGGTTGTCTTCTGTTAGTATGACCCTAGTTTGTATAACTACTGATATTTTTAATAGGGATGGGGCTTTTTTTTGCAATTTAGTGCAAAATACAGATGAAATAGAAAAATTGGTACAGTATTTGTCAGTGTGATTATAAGAAAATTTGTCTCCTGTACTTGAGCTGTTGTCTTAAAATACCAAACTGCGCATTAAAAAGAAGATGCTATTACCCTCGACATTGCAGTTTATGATGGCCTTACCTTACAGTATTTGGGGCTGTTACCAGCACTTGTGCCAAGAATATTCTGTGTCTTGTTTCTAATTCTGTCTTGCACTAAGGAGCCCAAGCCCTGTGCTGTGAGCAGGTACTGCTGAGCTCTCTGAAGCATCAGGCAGTAAGGGACAGATCCCTCGGTGCTGGCACAAGTGGAACTGGGTTTGAAAGTGCCTGTCATGAAACAGCACTAGGCCATTCCATAAACAGAATATTTGCGATGAGCAAAGCCGAAGGGAGACCATTTAATAATTCTCTTCTCTGGTTTTGGGACATCAGGCACTGCATACTTGAGCATTGGTCGCTTCTCCTGTAGCAACCATTGCATCCGAGCAAACTCCTTAGGATAGTTCCCTGAGAGGAAAGGCTGTGCTCGGTTCAGTGCAGCAGTAATGCTGTGGCTGAGGCATTTCCAAAGGAGGTTTTGGGATGGCTCTAGGCGAGCAGCCCCATGGCAGCAGCACTGAAAGCCTTGGGCTGCAGTGCTCTAGACAGACACAGACTGTCTGCATGCGTGGGCCACAGCTGAACACTCACAGCAGTGCAGGCCAGGGCTTTCTGTTGCCTAGACCTTAGGTTTATTTTGGCATATTATTTGCTGTCAACGGTTTCTGGAAAAAAACCCTGAGTATGTAACTCTACATGAGGAAGAGCTCGTGAAGTGCTTGGGGTGAGCTCAAGGTTACAGGATGTTCACTGGTGTCAGGTGCCAGACTGGGGTCGAGGGGAGCAGTGCTCCAGCCTGCCTTGAGCACGCAGAGCATCCTCAACCCTGGCTGAGGATTGTTCTGTTTCTCTTCTCTACAAAGTGGTGGAAGCCTGAAGGGTTAATTTGCCTTTTCTTTAAAGTTCATTAACGGAGGGGGGGAAAAGCCCTAGCAAATATCACCTTGCTGACCTTTGAAACCTGCCTGAGTGTTTGGGTCTCGGGACAGAGGGAGCATTGTTGTGACAGCACCAGCAAGGGTTAATCAGCCCTGCCAGCCTGAACAATGGAGATGGGGGCAGCTTTAAACGAAATGAGCTGAATATTTCATTCGGCCACTCAGCTGCCTGCTCCAATTGCCTCCTTTGCTAAAATGAGAGCTTAATCTAAAGTGACAACAACATCAGTTTCTATGTGCTCCAGTCACACAGAACATGACTTCCTTAACATAAACACTATTTACATGGACCGTCTGGATATAGCAGGGAATCAGGAGCGTGCCCAGCTAAGACAGAGGCTACAATGAAGGACGAGTAACAGGCAGCTGAGAATTAACATTGGCAAATGAAAGCCTGACCCTCAGAGGCCATGTCCCTGTTACGTTTTAAAGCTAGAAAGCCTTGCACCAGTAACCTCAGTGCCAGTAAAGACTATATAATTTAAAAGAAAATAGTACCTTTTCAGTTCAGATGCTTAACCAAACACGTTACGTCTGACCCATTTTCCCGCTCCGTGTGACGTGAGATGAAGGACCCCCAGCTGCAATTACCAGTCACTCAAACAGATGTAACTGATAAACCTCCCCTGTCCTTGTGCTCTCATCTCACAGCAGGTCCTGCGTTTTGGCATGAAAGTGGGGATGCTGCTGGGCAGGAGCCCAGCCCAGCACTGCCTGTGAGCCCCTGTGCCCCCAGACCTGTGCCCCACGGTGCGTGGAGAAGCTGTGGCTGCCCCTCCGAGCTGCTGTGCTGCTGCTGGAGGAGCAGACGGCGCTCTGGCTGCTCCGTGAGGCACAAACAGGAGAGTCCACAGCTGCCTTCTCCCCCTGGGACTGGTTCTCGGCAGGAATTAATGCCTCTGGTCTGCAGTCCGTGGGGAAGCTGTGCCCAGAGTAGGGTTCTGTGGAGTGACAGGGTTGGCTTCTTCCTTTTCTCTCTCTGCTGTAACCATAAGGCCTCTCTGTTTATTCCAGCATCATCCCTTTTTTTTTTTCCCCTCTCCAATGCCATGGAGTTTTAGCATTCGTTCTCCCCTCTGTGTTTTCAAACTTTTAAAGGTGAAGGCCTCCTCGCTGGGAGAACTCTAGATAATTTATTGGGAGGGAAAGCAGGGTGAGAGGGAGTGTGTGGTACTGCAAGCCAGAAGAGACAAATGCAACTTCTTCCCTCGCTGCTGTGAGTGCTGTGCAGCCCTGACCTTGTCCCAGGGGGTAGCTGAGCTTTTTCCATAGCCCTTGTGGTGCGTGCTGGGGCTGTGCAGGCAGCAGGCATGAGCACCACCTGCCTCAACCATTCCAGCAGCCCTGTTATTCCCCCCTGTCCTTCTTCCTTCCCTTCTTCCCCCAGGGTTGCTGTTTGTGTGGAGCCACTTGTTCAGCTGAGCAGGCAGAGAACTGTGCAACAGCAGGACCAGATATCAATTCCCCTTTTGGTGGAAAGTAAAATTCACTTTTCCCTGACAGTTATGTTAAGCAGACAGTTGCTCAAGCAGATATTACTCACTACTTTCTTTATAGGACTTTTCCCTCCTGTTTTTGCCATCCCCAATTTGGAATTTTATCTTAAAAAATGTTAAAGGGAGTGTGGAATAACTGGGTGGTTGAGATGAGCAGGACAGTAGGGTACCTTAATCAGACTCTGCAGTTAGCCCTGAGAAATGGGGGAGGATTGTCTTCTGAAGAATAAAAGGTTTCTTTCCCATCATTGGGCTAACAGCAGAATTTACAAAAAATTACTGATCCTGAAAGAATTCTTACTAATCTTGTCATAGCATTTGCTATTCTGAAAATTCAGAACATGCTGGTACTTGTAGCATCATGTAATATTTACTGTCTTTTATTACTGAATGTTACTCTTAAAATGTAGGGCATTTATGAAGTGTACAAAATGAATATTTGCATCAAAATGAGAAGTCTAGTGAGTATAGCCTTGTAACTGAAATCCAGAGCAGTTCCATCTTCATATTAAAACTTTTGCCAAGTTAAGTGGACTTTTGTGACACTTTTTAAAATACATACTGAAGTTAACTTTGAGCTGCTGTAGCATCACTTCGAAGAAGGAACATAGATCACTTACAGTGTCAATACAGATCTTAAAATAGTAGCCAAAATCTGTGCTTTTTGATTCTGTCTGACTACTGTCTTCCTTTTTCTCCACTTTTGGTTCCAAAAGGGGGTGTAAGCAGTGACAGATTTACAGAATTACAGATGTATTCCCTACACCATAAGAAAACAAGGTCTACTATTGCTGAGCTGCAATGCACTGGCTCTGGTTCAGGAACCAGCACCTCTTCAGAGAGAGCATTCACTAAAATCAGCTCATCACTGAAATGCAAGGGCAAAAGGCAAGGCAAGTTTGGCCATGGGGTGAATCAGGGTCATCTGAACCCCCATCCCACAAGTCACCTTTGTCAGGTAATGATACTGACCAGCAGCTGGGACAATAGATTTCCAGAGGCATGGGATTTAAGTTAATATTTTTACTGTTTCATGACATAGCTCTCACAGCTTCAGCTGAGGGGTTAGTGATCACCTTAGCACGGAATCATAGAATGTTTTGGGCTGGAGGGGACCTTAAACTTATTTCCTAAAAGGGCCACTCAGTGCTGTTTATGCCGTAGACACTCCCATAACTTCAGTCCTAGAAACAGGCATTGTGCCTGTCTGCCTTTGGCTGGTGCCTAATGGGAGTTTGATACCAGATGAACAACAGGATGTGCCTCACTGCCTTTTTTTATTAAAAAAAAAACAACAAACCAAAACAAAAAAAAAAGGCAAAACTAAAAGAAGTATGAGAAATAAAATGGCAAGAAATGCATCTCTTAAGAGCTGGATATGCAGTTAGCCTTATTCCATGGAGCTGGGAGTCCTAGTGAGCTCGCCGTTGTTAGAGAGGTTTATCTTGTTGGATCCACTCATCCCTTTCAGACCAAGCCCTCTGTCTTAAAACCAAGGCTGCTGTTTGGCCATGTCACACACTGATGTTAGGAAAGGCTGGGCTCCTTTCTGGAGAGGTGGGGTCTCAGGTGCTTCAAAGGAATATAGGATTTGTAGGTGGGTGAACTTCAGACTCCCCCATCCTCATCCTGGGGCCCAAAAAAAGTGTGGATCAGGAGCATTAACCCCTTCTTGTCTTGTGTCTGTGTAAGCAGGGAAGATGCAGCATAGTGGCCTTCATGTTGGAGAGTAGCTCTTGGATGGTAATACAAGTGATTACTAAAAAAATCTTGTTTCTGAGGATTACTAATCTGTCTATTAGAAATATGCTTATTGCATAGTTATTAAACTAATGAATGTATTTTTTAACATGCAATAATTATCTAATTAAATATAGTTTAAATAGACTAGCTCTCTTACTAAAATGCTGTCTATTACAAGTAGATTTATTGAGGATTAACAACTACATAATAGAACTGTATCTATTTCATGATTGTTAATCCTCAATGAATGTTTTTAATAATTAATTGGCACTTAACTAAAGGATTATGTTCATTGTGATGGAGTTTATGAAGCAGTAGAACATTTTTGTGTATGATTAAGTGCCAAAGGGAATACGCCTATGATATGGTTAAATGATTGGGGGTGGGACATGATAATGACACACATGTCAGAGCACCAAAAAAAGAACACCAAAGCACAAAACAAAATAAAAAAGGGAAGGATAATGAGAAAATAACATATAATAGCAAAATTTGTATTTCTGTTGTTACCTGATTAACTTTTTGAAAGTATTGTTTCATTTCTTCTGTATTGTGTAGGAGAAGCAGTAACTGCCTACTTAGCAAGATATTTAATGTTGGAAAATAGGTAAATGGGAGTTTGTGGTTTAAAATGGTGAAATGTTGCAGTGTGGCTGGTGAAGATTCTTCAGTATTTAAGTTTTGTTCTTGAAGTCTCTACTAAGCACATGAGTTAGTGAGCTAGAACGTAAATCCAACATAAATTGTGACTCAAGGAGTTCCAGGAACGTGTGTCTGTGCCAGCTGTTACAGGATACAGAAGAAAGCTGCATGCTGGCACTGGAGCACAAAGAAGTGCTGTGAATTTTTCATGGAGTCAATTATGGAAGCAAACAGGAGAAAACACATATTTTGTTGGTTTTGCTGACCCCATGAGAAGACACTGGTCCTGACATAGACTTTAAATTTCAGCTGTTAACAGCTAGAAAGGCTGAGTCAGTGGGATTAATCATCAGCCATTGCTATGAACACCTTTAGATTTTTTTGTGGATGAAAATGTCTAATGCAACCATGAAGCTTTCTAGTGAGTATTTGGTGAATTCCTGCAGGTATTACCACAGATTGCTCAGGTCTCTGCTTTGGGTGCAGGTTTCTTTATATGTTTATCAGTGGCAGAGTGAGATGGGACACACCTGCAGTAAGTTTGGAGATGGTGTGGAGCTGAGAGTGCAGCTGGCACAGCAGAAGGAAGGGATGCCATCCAGAGGCACCTCAGACAAGCTCAGGAATTGAGCCCATGAAGTTCAACAAATCCAAATGCAAGGTCTCACACCACCTGGGCTGGGACAATCCCAGACATGAGCTGCACCCAGCACAGCAAGGGCATGGAGGTATTGGAATGGGTCCCCAGGAGGCCACCACAATGATCAGAGGGGGGGAGCAGCTCTGCTGTGAGGAAAGGCTGGGAATTGGGGCCGTTCAGCCTGGAGGAGAGATGGAGATAGCAGCCTTCTAAAACAGTGAGTGACTTTCTACATGGACTGACAGCGATAGGACAAGGGGGAATGGTTTTGAACTAGGAGAGATTTAGATCCTGGAGAAGTTGTGGCTGCCTCGTCCCTGGAAGTGTTCGAGGCCAGGCTGGATGGAACCTTGAGCAACCCGTTCTGGTGGGTGGCATCCCTGTTCCTGACAGGGTGGGCATTTGTTGGAGCTGGGGGATCTTTAGGCTCCCTTCCAACCCAAACCGTTCTGTGATGACTCTGTGGTCGGTATGCAGATACGGTGGCTTGCTTCAGAAAAGAAGTTATTCCATATATTGTATATTTTCAAGTGGAAGCCGATAACTTGAAACAAATGGCAAATATTTGATAATTCAAGTTATTGATAAGTTTGTTAATGCAACTGCTGACATTAAGAAATGTAGCCAGCTTTACTGCTTGAAGAGTTTTAACTTCACGATATCATTGTAGTCATCCTGAGTTGCCCCCCTTCTTCCAAAAGCTATAAACTCCCCCTTTTCCCCCCAAATTTCAGCTAAAGTGAATTGAAGTTACAAAATTCGCTGTAGCTATTGGTGTGTGTGTTTGCTGGCATGCTTTGTAATCCAGACTTCTTACAACAAATGATTTTGCCCTGGTTTGTGTTGAGTGGTGCTGAAATTTGATCTTTCCAGGTCAGAATGCGTTTGAATCACATCACTGTTCTGATGAGTTTCAGAAGTGGAGGTAATGATGCTGTCTTTTTTTGGCAATGTTGTAAGTGCCAGTGCTATACGGGGCCCAGAAAAGTTTGGGGGTGGGGGGAATCAAGATGGGGGGATCCAAAAATCACTTTATTTTTGAAACTCCTTGTTTGTAGTCATTTGAAGAGACAAGCTTTTGGAGTAATGAGCAAAAGGGAGTTTAGAGCCAGATCTCAGACTGAGGAGAAGTCCTTCAAGCTTAAGGCCCCTGAACTCTGAATTTAATTGGTGAGACCCTGACAGCTGGGAAGGCCCTGAAGGTTCAAGTTCTGCAGACTCCTAGGACTCCACTGTGCCATGCAGGTGACCATCGTCTTTAAACACCACCCTGCAGGCTTTTAAAAAAATGCACAGGTAAAAACAACAAAAAATATCTTGTTACCAGGTTAATTGCACTTTTCAAAGGGTGGCAACCCTAAATGCCCACAGGATTTGGCAAACTATGAGACAAAGGCAGGCTTTCCCCCTAAAGCTTAGCAGCAGTTGTGTTGCAGCAGCAGCTGCTGCAGAAGGTGGATGTAGTGACGATATTGATGAGATTACTAATTTGTTTAGTAGACAGGGAATGAGGATTCGTCTGTTGGCTGTCATCATCCATCAGCCGTATGTTGCCCCAGGCAGTGGGTATATGCTGTTAGCCTGTTACTAATTTTACTTTGTTTTTTCTCAGCTTAGTTCTTTTCTTTGGTTCATTTCATTCATTTGTTGTGACTGAAAACTAAACAAGAAGGAGGAAAAAAAAGCCCGTTGCTCTGTCTCTTTGTCAGAGCAGGTACCCCCAGCTCCTGCCTGCAGCCTCTTCCACCAGATTTGGCTGAAAGCTCTTGGTGAGGGGTGCTGTGGCCTATAAGGAAAATACCTTTCATGGTCTAAAAAGTTTTCTTTAGAAACTGGGGTCTTTGCTCTATTTACCCTTCTAAATCAGTTGGTGAGAGCTACACCAACATTACATATCACTGCAGAGCCTGGGATGGTGATGCTTTGACATTGCCACACTGGTGTTGGTAAAATGTTGCATGTACCATGACTTTTGAGGTTCTTACCGTTGAGGTTTTTTTGGTTTTTCTTTTGAAGTGGCTTTTTTTTCTTTTTTGTTGTTGTTTGGATTGTTGGCTTTTTTTTTTTCTTGGTGTTGATTTTATTGTTGTATTTTAAATTCTGAGGCATTTTAGATTGTGCTAATCAAACCGACAGGTCTGCAAAGGGTAGGAAGTTCGTGCAAAGGAATTTTGGGGTCAGAAGTATGAATTGGAAGCTCAAAGAAGGCTTTATCTCATACTCATTGTAATTTCCCATCAGGCCAGTTCCAAAGGGGCTGATTTGGAGCTGCAGATTATTTGACTTGGATTAAGCATTCAAAGCTGAGCGTACCCATCAGAGGTGATGTTTTATGTAGTACCTAAGGGGTCAGTTCCCACTATTGTCATGAAATCTGTACCAAGATGTTGTCACACTCATTCAAAACACACAGTGTTGTGGCTGTGAATATCTTCAGGATCTTTTCCAGGTGGAACTCAGAGAGCTGCAAAGGGATGGAAGGAAGTCTGAATTTCCAGGCTTCATTGCAGGGTCTCATTTATTTTCATTCTAATACTTCTAGTACTGATTTTTAGTGGCACTGACCACTGCTTTAGGTATTTGAGGTTTACAGCAACCTTGAAAAGTACCAGGGAACAATCCTCAGGGAAGTGAAGCTAGTACTACTATTATTATGAAAGATGACACATATGAATTTGAAAAAATATAGTTAAAAACTCAGCAGGAGGTAGATGTTGGTACACAGGGAAAATATATTATTTTGTGGCTATGTTATTTTTTCATCTCTTCTTACGTCTCTTCTCCTATCTATTTTCTCACTCAGTAAAAGCAATTTATGGCCCTCCTCTTTCAGTCTTCACTCCTTCCGAGGGAGCACGTCTTGGTGGTGACTGCAGTGTCAGCATGGAGTGCACAACTGCTTCCTACCGGGCTGCTGGGGGTGGGAAGCCTGTAGGAACCTCCTGTTGATGGCTTTGCTGGGTCTGAGGTTGGTTTCTCCTGCTCCCTTTCCAGCTCAAGGGGTTTTCAGGGAACACCCAAGTAAATCTAGATGAGATAACACCTGGTTTTATTTTTTTTTTGTTTTTGGTTTTTTTTAAATTTGTTTGGTTTTTTTAATTTTTTTTTTTTTTTAAAGATGTGATAATTTGCTTGCAAAACATAGGAATTCTGCTAATTTTCTCCCAAAAAAAAGTGCATTTTCCTAACCAGATCTTTATATGTGGCTGGTGGCTTGGTAATCCATGAGTTGAGTCAAGGGATGACTTCAGGCAGACTTGAGAATCCCAAGATCTCAGTTTTGAAAATTTGTTAGTTTAATCAGCTTCCCACATGTAAACAACTTCAGCAGACTTTCTGGGTGGCTTTTAATTTATCTTTAAAAATTTTTTAAAAATACAATTGTTGATGTACATCTAATATAGTTTTGTTTTGCTGCTTTTAAGAACTTTTTTTTACTTGCATGAACATTGCTTGATGATTTACCCCAGTTCATATGGAACACTAGACAAAGGAAAAAAAGGTACAGCAAATGTTTGAGGTAGCAGTGAAGTAGAAAATTCCCTCAAGAATCAGTGGGGTATAGAGGGAGAGCAGAGGATGGTCAGAAGAATTCGGCTGCAGCTCACAGGTGACCATTGGTGGTCCTAGAAGTTCCTTCACTGTTGGAGAGTGTGAGCAGCAGATTTGTGAAGTGAGATGTGCAATGTGCTTCTCCTCAGCCAAAGAGCCTCCCTGCATGTCCTTTGGCCCTGTATTTGGACAAGGTGGATGCAGTTCTCGAGCTCGCTGTGACCTTTGCAATGCCATGAGGTGTTGGTTTTGGGTTTTGTTTTTTTTATTTTTTTTTAATGGGTAGCAGAAGGAAGAACAAAAGAAGAGCAGAACACATTTTATGTTAAATGTACCTATCTTTATAATATTGAAATTAGAGATGGAGGAGCACTTTCATAGAATCATTTAGGTTGAAACAGGCCTTTAAAATCTAGTGCCACCATAAAACTTTTCAACAAGCCTCAAGGATAAACAGCGTTCTTGGAGACTGTGTGGGAAATTGCTGGCTACTGGGTTTGCCGTGTGTTTTTATAGTCATGAAGTGTCCATGTGCATTGTGATTTTCTTGTCTAAGGCTTCAAATGGCAGCTTTTTCTGTGGAATGTGTGGTGATGATTATGCTGAGAACTTCTGTGGTATCTCATAAATTCCTGAGGTGAAAAGAGGCTTTGTTGTCTAGGAACTCATCAGGATAGTTTGTTTTTAAATAGGCAGGAGTAAAGTTAGTATGTTTTCCTTCTTTCTTCTCGACTGACTTCTGTGAAGAGGGGGAAAAAAAAACCTATCAAGAAGTGATGAGAAATGTGAGAGCCCTTTCTGTAAAATACCACCACTAAGAGACGGCAATATTTTGAGTACTTCCAGCTAGTTACAAGTCTTTTATCAAAGTGTTGTTTTTGCGGATTGTTTCTGGGCTCTGCATGTGTGTCTGTGCGCTTAAACAGAGCAAATTACAGCAAGGAGGGAAGAAAGGCATCCTTCAGTAGGTAGCAGCACTGTGTGCACGCTGGGGACCACAAGGTCACATCCTGGGCAAGGGGAAAGCAAGGCAAGGGGGCAAACCAGTAGAAGGAGGAAGAGGGAAAAACAAAGGGAGGCGTGGAGGAGGTGTTTTTGCTGCTGTTAGCCATGCCTTGGACAGCAGCTCTTGTAGCCAGAGGATCGCCCGTGGGAGCCGTGTCTCTTTAAAAGCGGTGGGGGGCTGGAGCTGGGGGAGTGCTCACAGCAGTATGTATAACACAGCTGTGCTCTGTTTATGCTTAGGCTACAATAAAAAAGCTATAAAATGTGAGATGTCATAGCTCCACTTTGCTTTATTTATACTGTTTCCTCTGAGCTCTGTCACACTGCACATTCATCTGCTAAGTTGCAGCAAGAATGGAGATTAAAATATCACAGCTCAAAATAGGAGTCAAGCGGAAGGAGATTCATCATAGCCCTATTAAAAAATATGTAAATATGGGAATGAAGTCATTTTAAAGCTGTATGGCTCTCCTTCTCAGTGGGCTGGGGAAAACTGTGAGTGATGTGCTATGCGAGTGACAGATTTATGGGACTTGTTCTTCTTTCTATTTTTCACTCCATTCCACCAAAATACTTTTAAGATTAAAAATACCAATTTGAATTGCAAATTCTCTCTATGCTACATGTGCATTTTTTAAAAAGGTTTTCTTCTTAACCATTGCCTAAACTAATAATGGAAAGAAGTATTATTCCCAATTAAAAGGGGTCGGAAGCACGCTCAGATGTTGAACTTGCAGCAGACAGGACATGCCCTTCTGGAGTGCTTTTCATTCAGGATCCCCGGAGCACTTGCAGGCATTATGTCAAGCCTCTCATGCCCTCTGAGATAGGGGCCTGCCTTACCCTCTGTACACCAAAGCACAGTGAATACTTGCAGCTGCACTTCTTGGAAATGTCCTGTGGCACTCCAACTGTGGTATTTTTAATGGAGGTTTGTTCCTTTTCTCCCCTATGGCTATTTTGAAAATGGAGCTGAGGTAAGAAGCCTGCAGTCCCAATTTCTGATAGCTTTCCGTAAGTGCTGTGCAAAGAGAGCTGCCTCTCTTTGCAGGAGCAGTGCTCTTTTGAACTTTGCAGCAAGTCTGTGGTCTTTGATGTGGTCAGATTGGGGCACGAGTTTTCCCCTGGAAGAACAAAGCACAGATGTTACAAGATATTTGAGAAATGAGGGATTTTAATTAACAGCCTGAAGATACAAGGAAGCCACCAAAATGTTTCACCCATGTTCACTTCTGGAGCCTATTTTTGAGTAAAGGAGGTGAAATGTGCTGCCACTAAATGGAGCTGTGCTTTGTAGGTCAGTGTGGGTAGAGTGCAAGGAGAGGGGAGCCAAGGGAGAGGGCTGCTGTGCTCTCCTGCAGTTGCACTGGGAGCTGAGGGGCGGTAAAAATAGCTGGAAACTTTCTGATGCAAAGTAGTGAAGGCAGAGCAGTGATTGTGTCTGCACGAACTTTGCAGCCATTCAGTTGGCCTGGCCCTGAAGAAGAATTTCATGTGTCTGTCCATCCAAGTAGGATCCCTGTTCAACTTTTGATCAGCAGCTGAACAATATGGAGAAATTTCATCCAAAGGAGGGATGAAAGAATATCATTACATATTAAGGGTTGAGAAATGTTTTTTTTCTGTCTTTTTTTCTTAAACAATGGTGTACAAATGCCAGAAGTTAACCAAAACTTAATGGACTGGCATCCTTAGAAGTTGGTGCTTTGTGGATTAAAAAAGAAGAGTCAGCTGAACAAGACCAGGTCAGCTGTCTGTCCCATAACTGTGTCAAGTGCAAGAATGAGAGCACAGGGAGTCAGACCAAAAGTTTCCAATTATCTTATTCCTGGGAATGCCAAAATGTCTTGTGGCTCATGTGAACTGAAGTGCTTGTGTGAGTGGAACATTCCCCCCTAAGAATGAGCTAAACCAACCTAGTTCTTGTAGCATTTGGTTTGTTTCCCAGAGTGGTGGCTTCCCTGATAGTGACTTTTGCCACATCTCCTACTGATGTGTGTTGGCAGGAGTAAGGAGGAGTGTCCTTGGGTTTGCATGTCTGCTCTTTGGTTTTTTGTTTCCTTTTCCCCTTTGTGGCTGTGAAATGCAGGAAAAGTCAATGATTTTTCCTGCTCCAGTCTGTGATTCTGCAGCAGTCCTGGGATATAGGGATGCATTCATTAAGCCCTTAGCATCAGCAGAAGACAGATTTCCCTGACGAGCTATTCTTGTGCCATACATGTGTGAGCATTGCTGCTTCTGGCTGAGGTTTGGGGCTTTTTGTGGGCTGTTTTGGCACCTCACTATAAACCTATTGACCTGATAACATTAATGTGTATGCATGTGTTTTCTTAATGCGGCTCTAGCCTTGTAATCTAACAAAGCTGTAAAAATGTCCTTGAGCTTGAACATTCACAGCTCTGAATCACCTGTGGGCTGTAGTGTACTCACGGATAGTGATCCTCATTCTCCCAAGTCACTTCTCTTTTTTTTTTTTTTTTTCTTTTGCTTCTGTTTGGTTTTGCGTCAATCAAATGATGAATTATTTGGCGGAGGAACCAAGAACATTTTTTAAGATGCAGTGTGATTTATAATCCCAAATCCCATTTCAAAAATGACTTGGGAATAATTTAGGAATGTCAAGCTTGTTGGAAAACAATGGATTTGGGTAAAAAAAATCCTTTGTAATCTATTTTTCTTGTAAAATTTATTGCCTGAGCTACCAGTGTTCAGAATGCATGTGTTATTTCATTTAGCTAATGTTTTACTTGAGCTATGTTTCTTGCATGAAAGGTATTGATATATCGTGACAAGAAGGCTGTAATTTCAATGCTGTGATACCTATTCAGCAATGAGTCTTCTGCTGTGGACTGAGGAAGTGCTGATGTATTTCAAAGTCCAAATTGGTTTGGAAAAGTATCCATCTGTTCATTAAGATGATGGTGGGGAGAAAACCCATGGACTGAAATTGTGTTTCAAATTGTCAGCACTCTCTGAAAACCAGGCTCAACTCCTGCTTCTTCAAGTCAATCAAGTTCTCGATTCCTTTCAAAATCTTATCCCTTGCCTTTCTGAAGTGTCTGTCTGATTATGTACATAACCTGAAGTATTGTATTTGTTCTTGTGTCTGGTGCTGTGAAGTGCAATGTTTAAAAAAGCATAAATTTTTTGAAATCAAATTATTTTTTATGCATGGCAAATTTCTAAGAAGAAAATACTGCTGTTATAGTAACATAGCCAATAATAAATTTTATTGTGAAATCCTGTGAATAAAAATCTAAAGATTAACAGGTTGAGATTATAAATATACATTATAAATATCAGTGAGTTCTGATTTAGGTTTAAGTCATATACTTTTATATACATATATAGCTTCACAGGGCTTATTGATTGATTGGATTTACATATTAAATCATCAAAGTATTATGCAAAGTTTAAGAAGTGCAGCTATGATACATTTGGTTAAAATTGGAAATTAACTTCGGAATTAGTTCCTAAATTTGAACATCTTAGCACAGACAAGAATGTGATTTAATTATTTGGAAGTCTTTTTTAAGAAAGTTTTAGCAATGTGAATTCAGTTGATTATGAGAACATAATTTGAGACTAAGCTGTATTGACAGTTTTTGTGATATAAGTGAGTTCTTGGTTGCCCACAGTGATCTGTCCAGTTGATATGACCCGCAGCTGTTTTCTTCTTTGTTTGAATCCAAGTAAGGAAATATTAGGCAAGAAGTCAACATTGCTGCATGCTTCTTCATTGCTATCAATGTCAATTTTCAGCCAAATGCAGTACAGCTGGGCTGTGCTGAATAATAAAATACAGGTAATTCAGTGAATCCACTGAAGGATTAATATTTACAAAACATAAAGCTCTCCCAGGCATACTGTATCAGCTTGCCTAAATATAGAAGACTATTAAAGCTTGACAATATAACAGGGTAAGTCATTTGCTATCAGTTACATTTTAACAAGAGTGTTTCCTAATGCCAATTGGTTGACACTGATGCTTCGCAGCCTCTATAACATTTATTCAGTATATTTAATAGCAGTCTTAATACTTGCTTGAATGAATATCAAAATTGCTGCTAATGCCACCCTGATAATCTTTTTTAAAGCAAACAAGAGTACTACTGTTTTAAATATTTTTACTGTAAATTTAATTTTGCAAAGCAGCACAATCATACAGTAATGTTGACCCTGAGGGGGTTTCTCAGTGGACTCATCAGAATGGCTTTATTCATTTCAGTGGTTGCAGGTCAGAGGTTTTGGTTCCTTCTTGAAGTCTCTTGTATCACAGGTGGCTTCCTCACCTTCAATCCATTAGCTCTGTTTTCCACAGAACTTTCCTGCATCCTTTTCTCTTTGGCTTACCTTTGGTTGTGTTAATCAGTAGCTTACATCTGTGTTCGTGTTTGCTTACTTACACTGAGATCTCTTCCCTCCTCTGCCGACTGGTGTAGAAATGAGCAGCCCTCAGTGCACAGCTTGTGTCCTCCCAGCCTTCTTTTGTGCAGCTGGGATGTGGACAGATCAGAGAGGGACTGTGAGTCCTTCCTGAGCCTCTAGACATGATAAAACCCTGTATGTACTTGCATCTTGTGTTTGAATGCCATAATTACTTCCATACTATGTATTTTAATGTGGGTCTCTGCTGGCTACCCACAAAAATTAATTGAATAATAAGACCAAGCAAAGAAGCTGAACTGGAAGCTTCAGGCTCAAGGTGGAGTTGGCATCCAAATCAATAAAAGGGTCAATTTTCCTTTTTTGAGGTATTTGCAGCTCCCATAAGCAGAAAAGAACAAACCTCCCTCATTAGCTGATGAGGTAGGCTTGCTAGCTGTAATTGAGGGACTGCAGCAGGGGTGAAGCAACTGCTAATAAAAGTGGATGGGGTAAATTCAGCTGGGGCCTGGAGCTGCCTGGCTGCTGTCCCACCACTGCCCAGGAGCACCCTCACTTCAATTATGAAATCCTGTGGTGGCCACACATCATTTTGGGGACCACCCAGATGTGGGTTCCTTGGATGCAGCAAGTGATGTTTCTGGCCAAACCAAAGGGGTTACAGAGTGGGTGGAACAAACACTCTGGAGTTAGTGAGGATGATTTTGGGGGAGGAGAATCTTTTAAAAATATTGCTCTACAGAATTCAGTAGGAAAAAAAAGAATGGAGTAAGTGTCATTATGTGTTACTCACCTGCAACCCCCTGCAGAGACAACGAGTTTACACTTAAATTTACAGCTTCCAAGAATAATGAGGAGCAGTAACTACATGACTATGCCCTGGAGAAAGAAAGAAAGAAAACCAAAGATAATGTACTACCTACTAGATAGCCTAAATAATGGCGATGAGACCGTGCACTATTAGTCCTACCATCTGCAGCAGTTTATTATTTACTCTCAGTAGAGTCACAGTTACATTTTCTCATTAACTAAAATGGGATGGATAAGAGGACAGATCCTTCTTTTGGATACGATGGCATTTGGGGTTGTTTCATTTTTCTGTTGTCCAGAAAACATCACAGTTATGCGTCAAGGAATAAATAAAGTGAAAGTAAATCTACTGAATTTTTTTAGCTGGAGAGGTTTTCAATAGCAACATGGGAACCCAATGTCAGACTACAAAAGAAAGCAAATAAATAAAAATAAAGCTGGTATTCTAGCTCAGCAGTCTTGTTTTTAAAACAAAGAGATGACTCTTTAAACTTTAAATATTTAATTGACTTCTTTGTTACTGCAATTTTTCTGATATAAAAATATGAATACAAAAATATTATGTCAATAACTGGGACAACTTTCTAGTGTTGCAAAAGATTACTAACAGAATATCATGATGCCAGACTAACGTGTTACATTATTTCTAAGATTATGCTTGCTACTTGCCCTTAGTACCTTTATTCAAAGAATCCTTAATGCACTCTAATTGTATTATTACTAATAGGAGTTGTAACAACAATGATAAAATATTTATTTGAATTGCAGTAATTACTTTAAGTCATTGTGTCTAATTAAAGTCCAAAGACTTTTAACATCAATGAGAATCTTTTCACCAACTTCAAAGATTTGGGCCCTACCCTATGAGAATTTTCAGCTGTATTCTTAATGCTATTGGTTATGCTACTGTTCACTCTGATAATCATCATAATTTATAGATTCATCACACTTGCCTGTAATTAAACTTTATTTTCAGAAGTGTGATGATAATTGGATTCCTCAGCCAAGACAACTGGTGATATCAGGGCAAGAATAACAGCACGGAGTGAGGATCCTTGGAGTCAGATAGCACAGAAGTTAGGAACAGCACTAGGGTTTAATGAAGTAGTGATATTTTAAGGATATGACAAAGTGTCTTTCTTCCCCAAATCACAGGTTAAGGACCCAAAGGGCAACAGCTAAGCATGTTGGGAAAATATTTTTCAGTCACTTGAGAAAGGAGGTCAGGATCTGGATGTTGTATTGTGTTTGCTCCTGTCCTGTTTCTTCCTTGTGAACCACCCAGATTGTGTGAGTTGACTGTGGGCAGACTTGTGGCCTTGATAGTGACTGCTGCTGTTTTTCTGAGGAAACAGTGGCACCAAATCTTCTTTTTTTTTTTTTTTTTCTCCTGGAACTATCAACATTAGTGGACAGTAAACTGCATTTGCTCAGAACTGCAGGAAACATTTTTCTTATCAGGGAGAGAAAAGCAGGGAAGAACTCAAAATATGTGAGTCAGAATTCTTCCTCCTTGGGTTCACTGGGGCGAGACAGCTTTGTGCCACTCAAAGACTAAAAATTAATTGTAAAGGCATTGCTAAAGGGGAGGTACTCTTTGCTTATCAGTCAACTGGAAAAAGAGTGGAATGACTGAACGAACTTATTTTATATTGATTAAGGGAGCATATTGAAATGAATGCTGTAATAACTGCTTAAATAATATTTTAAATAGAGACTTCATTACTAAGGCACCATTTCTGTACACTATAGATAAAAAAATTGGTGTGTTCTGTACTAGTTTGGTCATTGACACAATGAGCACCTTGGGCTGTATTATATTTGATGTTGCCACATCAACGAAAGTACAGTTGAATGTTCGGCATGTTTCTTCTTTTGTAATAACAAGGAATACTTTTTTCCCTGCCCCCTTTGATATATGTGTAGATACAAAACTGTAATAAAAGGAGGTTTATGTAGATGAATACTGTCCCTTTAGGGGTAGACTGCAATATTCCTGATATCTTACATTTCTGAGCTCTTGGGTTCTCTCTGCTGTTGGGGTACTGAACCAGACATTATTTGGTCTAGTGAGCAGACCACATCTTTACTTTTTCTTTTCATTTCCTCAGTAATAATATGGTTTTGTGAGCTCACACAGAAATCTCCATTAGCATTAGTTACCAAAGTTTCTCTGCTCTTTGCTCATGCTCGGATTGAGGTCCTTGGTCCAGTCCCCTGTGTGCTGGCCAGGAGAGCAGCTGTCACACAACATGAGGCAATACCAATATCTCTTGCACTGTTCCTGGCCTGGAAGCAGAGAGAGAAAATATTTAAAATCTCAAGGGAGAGAACTTGTCCTGATAAACTCTCCTCTGTTAAACAGACCTTGAGTGAGCCATGGGGATGGATGGGCAGCTTTCTGCAGGAAGACTTTGAACAGAAAGCACCTGCACCCAGCAGTGAATTTGAATTTATACTCATCCTCACCTTAGACCTGAGTTGCTCAGAAGAATGGAACCAGACCCTTAAGAAGCATTACTAAGATTATGTATGAGAAAATATCAGGAACCAGCCATGGTGGAGATGGATATCTTTGTAACTCCATTTGGCAGGTATGCTGCTGTTGAGTGCCCAAAGCATCTCCTTCTGGCCAGAATTCCCACTGGACCATTGCTTCTCTGGGACCAATCCCCCAGGAAAACCAGCTTTCCCAAGCAGTGCCCTGGTCCTGATGATCAGATCTGTGTGGGCTGAGTTCCAATTTAGACATATAGCTTAGACATGTTTTATGCTAAAACTGGGATGGGCCGGTGGCTTCTGGATGCCTGGCTGTGGAACAGAAGTGGAGGCAGCTAATCTGTGTGAATTTGGGGAGAGCAGAAGCTGGCTGTGCAGAACAGTATCCAGGCTCTCCAGGCAGCATCGGGACAAATCTGCATGTTTGCAGTCACCTGGCTTCCTGAGAATTTTTCCCTCCAAATTACTAATCCAGGGTGACAGATAAGGATGAGTACATATTTATCACTGACCTACCTTTCCTGTCAGTAGAACAAAAGGCAGGTAAGAAGTTGTATGCAATGGGATTCTCCCTAGCATGGGATATTTCTCCCACTGTTTGTTCTTCTGTAATTAACATTATGTTTCTTTATTAAAAATGGCAAAGTTTTAGTGGTGGATAGGTGCCACGCTTCCAGATTACTTTAATAATATCTTTTCATTGTGAGGAAAGATCTTCTGCTGTCATCAGTCCCCAACATGAGTAAATGGCTGAATTCAGAGGAGCCTTCTCCTGTGACTGCCTTTGCTTAAAAAACACGCCAAGTACAACGTGCAAAATATTGTGGGAAAGCTGGCTTTCATCTGCTGACACTGTTTAGTGTCCAGAATTTATGACAGTTTTGTGTGTATAAACACAATAGGCAGTTTATAAATTGGATTGTTTGCAGAGGAGCACAAGACACAAGTGATATTGTTTCTACCAGCTACATTATATAGAATATATAACCATTGATGAATTTGTAGCACGGGGGCCTGTCACGCTGTTTCTTTTATGTGCCCTG
Organism: Pardalotus punctatus; assembly: GCA_013400915.1. Lineage (NCBI taxonomy): Eukaryota > Metazoa > Chordata > Aves > Passeriformes > Pardalotidae > Pardalotus > Pardalotus punctatus. The sequence goes on along the minus strand of VZTX01003182.1, from coordinate 641,309 downwards.
ATTGAGGTACACCACTTCTGTAAGTTCATTTATTCCAACAGCTTACTTTTGGAAACATTATTGCGTACAGTGACTATGAAAAGGAGTACCTACATTTTGTGGTACTGAAGGCTGTAATGACAATTTTCCAAGCTTTGAGATCTGCAAGTGATTTGTATAAAATATAGCATGTTTACATGGTTTTTCATCTCAGATAAATGTATGCTAATAAGGTATGTATTAACTGGATGGATGTATACTAATATCATTTGCTTCATCAATTATCATTCCATGACTTGCGCTTTCTATCCATTGTGCCAGCATTTGTAACCATCATGTAATGTTTAATTCAGAATTATTTTTGGGTGGTCGTGGTGCTCTGCTTGGGTTTCTTTTTTTCCCTCAGGTATTTTAAAAAAGAAGTAGTAAATACTTATTTGACTGATTAATAAAACATCTGATCTGCAGGATTCCACTGAGCATGAGGAGTACATTAGTAAAAAGATGATGAGGATGTGGCTGACACCAATATCTGTGAAAGAATCTCTTTCCTGTGGTACAAACCAGAAATGGCATTATCTGGCCTTTGTAAAGGGCATTTTAGCACTACCCTTGTGTTTCAAATCCTGTCTGCAGAGAAGATCAGCAAACAGTAATCAGCAGATGTGGATTCCAGGGAATGGGCAAAGTGTCTAATGACTAAATGCAATGATTAGTGAAGGTGGGATCAAGACAGGACCATAATCCCCCGAACAACTAAGATAACTTCTTTTCTTTCCAAAGCCAGTTAATACCTTGCCCTTTTGATTATCCTAGCATCAGAAAGAAGTGCCATCTTCTACCTGGCTCTCATTATTCTATCAGTCATGTTCATTTAGACACTTGTGAACATATCAAACAGTCTTCTGAGCAAGAGGCTTTATTTTGTTTATACGCATTTTTGCACCTCCGTGTTTTATCCGTATCATAACCAGTCCTGAAGCGTGCACTCTCTGCAGCTACACTGTGTGCAGAGCTGGGGCGAGCTCAGGACGTCCAGCACTGCCCCAGGGAGCAGGACCCCAGAGACACCAGCCTGCAAGAGGAGCCCATCACTGGCTGCTGGGACCTCCAGGGTCTCAGAGATCTCAGTGCCTTCACCTGGGAAAAGGTTTGCTTCTTCCCTCCATCCAAAAGCTCCATTGTGTGAAGAGAGTAGGAAGGGGCTTGGTGGTTCTACTTTATTTTTTTCTAATTGTGACCAGAACAGCCTTGTGATGATTTGAAGTAGAAGGAAAAGAGGAGGAGAGAAGCAGAAGGGGTAAGTTATGGAAAGTGGGAGGTAAAGCAGTGAGAGAAATCCTAAGGAATAAGTGAAAGAAATTTATATGCTTGTTAGGTTCTTGCAGTTTCAGACTTTGTTGCCTGAGACTCATCTCAACTCTGAGCACTGATTTTAATTTTTTTTTTTTCAATTCCACCCCCCCTCCAGCTGTATGGATTTTGTGCCCCCAGGTCTTTTGGGGATGATGGTGGTTGGGTGATTGTAATTAATCCTGCAAATTGTTGACATTTGTTGTGAAAAATAATGTTGATTTCAACAGGGATTGTAAAGCCCTGTTTCAAATCACTTACCATTTTAACTTTGAAAACCCATTTGGCATTGATAATATAAGCAGAGCATTTTTGCAGGAGTGAGAATACTGACCTTTTTTGGCATTATTGGTTGAGAGGAATGGTTCTTTCCAGATTTAATGTTTATCAAAATGAATTGTCACTGAAAAGTTTACTCATAACTCTCCTAATCAAATCTTAGACAATTATTTATCATGGTTTTAGTTACTTTTGATGACTTGTCTTTTGGGTTTTTTGATGTAAAAGTACAACTAGAAGGGAAAATGTAATGGATCTCTTCTAAAAATGGACATTTTTACTGAGGCACTATGGAAGTGTAATCAAGCTGAATTTTGTTTGGCTTTCTGCTATTTGGAGGATGGAATGGGCAATAATTTATGTTTCTGAGACATTTTTCTTTGTAAAGAACCCCTTATTTTCTAGCATCACACACTATGATGCAGCCCTGAGTCAAAGTCTACCCTCCTGATGGAAATATCTCCCTGAAAAATATCAGGATTATCATTGGTCTCGTGGGTGGAATCTCAAAGGAGCAACCTGGTCTCCAGGAAGGTGTCCCTGCCCATGGCACAGGGGCTGGAACGAGACGACCTTTGAGGTCCTTTCCAACCCAGGCCATTCTCTGATCCTCAGGTTCTTTGGCAGTATGAAATGGTGGAAAAAGATGGGAGCCTTCCCAAGAGTTTACTGAGAGTTCTTCATAATTCCCATTGGTAAAACCCAAGCAAACTTTAGATGTTTGCAGGCAGTTCTGTGCATGCTGTCAGTAAAGAGTTAATGGCAGTTTTTGGTTGACCGACTCTTCTATAGGCTCGTGTGGAGGAAATAGTAAGGAACTTGTGTTTCCTCTTGCTTTATTGATGTTTTCTTTCATTTTCATTCATGAAATTCAAACCCTCTCAGTAAGTAACAGCACGTAACAGGCTGCTGCTTTTATTAATAGTCTTTGGAGGATAACAAAAGGAATGGGTGTAACCAGTTGAAATACTGCTCTCTTGGACAGTCAACATGGGAAAGCAGTAGCCAAGCCTTTACTGTCTCTAGATGAACAAATGTTTTACTTTTCCACTCAGGCTCTGCTTGCCCTTTAGGGTGATTGAATTTGAGTATTTTCTGTTGTTTAATAGCAGCTCTTAGAAACAGAAGAAAATGTTGAGAGAGAATGAAATCTCAACAGCATCACTTACACAGACTATTCCTTATGGATAGTGTTGTGTTGTTTTTTGGGTTTTTTTCATCCTACTTCCAATTAAATCCATGTGTCAGTGAATTACACAGTTACTTCAAAGGCTGTTTCTTTGGGTCATGATTAGAGATTCCCGAAATCATGAGAAAGCAGGAGATAAAGAGGAGAGTAAAGTTCTGCAGGGATTTTTATCACTGGAGTGTAAAGAAGGGCATTTGTTTATTTATTTCAGAGGTCCAAAATGTGCCAAGCTACTTCTGCTACATTCCCACCTGGTAACTGAAGAAACCTGAGCTAACCTTCTCCATTAGCCAGGGGAAAAAGTGACAATATACTCTGGGCCACTGATGTACTTGTGTTTGTTATGTGGCATTCCCTCTTGTAAAGTTCTGAGTGTGTCTGGGATCTCAGTGCCCTGCTTGTCTCAGCTCCTCAGTGAAGGGGAAAATGTAAAGTTGGTCTGCTCTGCTCTGCGATGGGTGTTGGCCCTCAGGCATCCCCAGAGGATGCAGCCACTGTGCTCTGCTGCTCCACATGGACCTCAGGAGCTGCCCAAATTACAAAAAAGATGATTTTGCTCCATTGCAGCCTTACACCAGCACAGCAGATAACACACAAAATGCTTGCATTTGTCTAAGTAGAAAATGGTGCTAAATGGCAAAGTACAATTATTTAGTTTTTTACCAATCTTTCCTTTCTTGGTTGTATGGAACAGCCAAGCTTTCCAGACATAGGACATGTTTATGAGTGTCTGCAATACATTTTTTTTTTTTCCCCTGCATTTTTCCCATAGGCTTGTTCACAGCAACACCCACTGGAGGTAATGAGCAGTGACAGTATCACTGCAACTTTCCCCTGGGGAGCTGCACAGCCTTGGCTCCTGCAAGCCAACGCTGGGAGCAGTGATTTTTATATAAAGGGTGGGATGCCTCTAGTCTCCAGCAGCATGTTTTCTGTCAACCAGGAGAAAAAGCTTAAATAAAAAAGTCTAATGAACCTGGTCAAAGCGAAGCAGGGTTTTGGTTTACTCAGCTGCTGTAATGGGTTATGAGAATGACACAAAGTTTAATGCAATATATTTTATTTTATTCCCGAAGTAGGTTCGTCGTAATCCAAGCAAGAAGTGAAGCTGTCATGATAATGTGAGCGTTTTCAGTAAAAGAAGCATGAGATTCTGTTTTTAACAGAAATTCAGCCCTAGGCATATGAAAATGTGGTATTAAAGAGTATAAACATAAGAAGCTCCTGGTAAAGACATGGAAATGGTCTTTGCATGGCATTCTGATAGGAAGACAGATCAAGTTGAATGTGCCGGACCTGAGAGTTGTGTTGCTGTGAGAGCTGGGCTATAATTTAGTGAGCTGACAGGAGGAGTGAAGTATCTCCTCAATATCTGTGTTTGGCAGAGGAGATGAATGCATACATCGGGAAACAATGTTTAAGTGTTTTATTTCCTTATTTCAGCCTGTCAAACTGTCAGTGTAGTTAATGGCCACCGGGAGAGAGTGAGGGGAAGGGAGGGAGAGAGGGAGGAGGAGGAGGAGGATAAATAGGAGGAAACAAAGGTGCTGTGGAGTCTGGAAGAAAGGAAAACTTGGAAAGATTAGCAGGGCACTGAGGCATAATGGTCCCCTGGACACAAACATCCAAACTCCCTGCATTGTCTCAAACCTCTGCTCCCCTCCAGACTTCCAAGGAAATGTGTGGAGATAATGAATGTCCCAGCACGCAGCACAAGATAACTTTATTTTAGTATATTAATTTTGCTGTGGTAGTACTGAAAGGTACTTCAGCAGGGCTTCATGCTATATTTAAGTTGTGTGCTTTGCTGAAGCAGCATTCAAATGGAACAAGATGGAATTAACTTGCCCAGATTTTGAGATCTTGGGATTCAGGTGTTTTCTTTGTGTTGTTCTACAAACTGTAGCTGGACTTGTTCCTTTAAACAAACAAGCCTTGAATTGTTTCTTTGTCAAGTATACAGGGAAATGTAAGGGTTTGGGACTAAATTTTTCTTTCTGACACACCCACGCACCTTCCACAAAAGTCAGTACAAATGGAATGCATTTCATAAGAGAAGTATTTTTAAGGCCAAGCCAATATTATGTATTATTTTCATTGCATGGAAACAGAACAAGAGTAAAAAAAAATTTTTTTTTGTTTAATGCATGTTTGGCTCAGTAACCACAGAGGAGGATAATGTGAAATACTCCTGTACTTTAGGCAAAAATGACACTTTGTTTTCACTGCTTTGCTAATCATGGGGGTTGGCAGCAAAAGGACCTAAAAATTCTGCCATGGGAGGTGGAGTTGGCTTTCATACACCCAGATGAAGCACCTTCCGAACTGCCTTTGGCAGGTGAAGAGCCCAGGCAGGATCTGTCCCAAACTGGATAAATGACAAAGCTGAATCTTTTTGGGCTCTGTGGGGAGTGTGCAGCTCAGCCGTGTCGTGACTTGAGCAACAAAAAGCCCTCCCCTTGTGCATCAAGGCAGAGAACAGAGCCTGTGTGGAGACAGGGAAATCACCTTAGCACGTGTAGTTTTAAGTTAGGAGAAATCTTTGGGTATTGCTTGTTCAGGTCAGTAGAGTTGTGGGGCCACAACGTGGCACACAAAGCGACTCTCGTATCATGCAACATCATAAAGGAGGAATTTGAACTGGTCATGGTAAAAATTGGTTTTCCTTTGATAGAGCATTGTTGTAATAGTTGTGTATGTTCTATCAAAATGCATGTTTCTAATTAATTATTTTACAAGATTCAAGTAGCTTTCACTTGATTTTTGCCTAATGCTTCTTAAAAAATTTATCTAGGTCAAACAAAGAAATTATTAAAATAAGGAAAGAGTGGTACAATGGTATTCAGCATGATTTAGTGTTTTTGTTATGTTAATGGTCCAAGTTGTCAGTTTTTCTGTAGTCATTTCAATGGAGGAGAATTTTAAAAGGAGTTTTGAAAGATAATAGAGAAGGCTTTTGAAGTCTTACAGTATGTTTTTGGTTATGAGGAGAGCTATGGAGAATACTTGGTGTACATTTCTGAAAATAGTTATTAGGTGTTGGAGGGTGGTGCTGCCTTGAGAGACGCGTCAGCCTGGCCGTGTGGAATTGAAAAGAAAAAAGTAAAATGCCATCAGGCTGGGAGGAACTGGGGCGAGTGAGGGATGAGAAGGATGACTTTTGCTGTGGTAAGAGGGGGACAAGAGTGTTTTTACGAACACTGAAGTAGCTGTGTGCTTACATCATGAGTTTTATGGCTTTGTGGTGGGACTTGAGCTGAAACCTTCGTGGTGTTGGAAGTGTTCTGGTTTAGCACCCTGAGAAAGAGGTGTTACTTTCTTGTCCGTGTCATCATCTGGGCAGCTGAAAGGATGAGGTCTGAACCCAATCCTCAAACTTCAGAAACATGATGTCAGTAGAATACACTAATGCTTTTTTAATGCACATTTAATCAAACCCATGGACCCTACTTGGTGCATTTGCAATCATGTCCCCGGGCTCTGTTGTCTCAAGAGATGCAGCAGGTCAAGGAAACGGCCTGTGCTCAAAACCTGACTTCGGGATTTCCAGTGACTCAGGGCAGGCGGAGCTGCTGATTGAAGGATATGAGAACTGAATGGGGCAGCCATTGCCGTGCTGGGGAGAACTGAGCTGCCAGTGAGCTTTTCCTTCTTCCTTTTTTCATGGTTCACTGGAAAAGAACATGCTTCATTTCAAACCTGTAGCAGCATTACTAATGTCTGAACGCAGAGACAATGCTGTATCTCCATATTTACATTTTCCGTGCCATTGTGATGCACACGTGGGTTACCTTGCTTTGCCAAGCTTTTGTGGGAGCTCAATATTGAACAACGGTGTTTCATTCCTGAATTTTGAGGCTCTTTGCTAAAATGGCCACAGGAGCCAAATGTGCAGGCTTGCATGGCTGGAAGGGCTGAAGAACTGAAGCAGAACCCTAAAAAGAAGTGACTTTGTTACTCAGCCAGTCTTTTGAAAGGAAAGAGAGTTTATGTGAATCCCTGGAAACTGCTTCACATTGTTCTGCTTCAGGAATATATATAGGAGATACTTTTTGCCAATAAAAGCATTAATTCATGGGTAATGAGGAGTCCTTGCCATTCCCATGTGAAAGCTCTGCCAGATTGGGTCAGATGACTCCACCTTCTAAAACTATGTATGTTTATGACATGCACTGCTTTAAGCCATAAATAAATCTGTGGCATTGTGCCTGTAATAATCTTTCTGCAGAGCTGTACAGCCTACTACCCATTAGCTGATGTATTTATCATGCTTACTGTTCTTTTCCATTATGGCTGTAGTACAAGTGCGATGGTATCTGGTAAAGTAATTTAAAAAGTATTGTTTTAGGTACAAAAATACAGATCATGTGAAGTACCCCTGAAGGTACTGGAGCTCCATGTGGGCACAGAACTAATTATTGTATGTCATTTTGTTCCTCGTACAACTGAGCTTCATCCATACACACTGTGTGTGTGTGTGTGTATGTGTGTAAAAATATGCACAGATACATTTATTTCAGATATATTGAAACTCTCATGCTTGTGTATACTTGACTATTACAAAAACAAAGTTAATACAAACACATTAGATTATAGTATTCCTCTTGTGGAGATGTTCATGGGGAGATGCTATTTTAATATGTAGGAGGTGATGCTGAAGATATGTAGAAGGAGGTAATGAAAGACTTTGTTACAGTATAAAGATGTAATCTTTTTATCTACACAGTGTTAGACATTCAGAGCTAAGGAAATACCAACTGTGCAAGACTGGTGTTCCTTTGTTCTTAATTATTTGCTTTTTGTAGAAGTAAAGGATTAAGGAATAAAAACGTTTTGTAATTAATTTAGCTTTAATCTTATAGTCCTATTGTTTGCCAGTTATATATAGATACTTAAAAAAGAGGGGGCTCATCATTAAATGCAAGCGACTGTCATCACAGACCCCGATTTTCTTTAATTCTGGTTCTTTACAGATTTTCTTCTGGCATTTCTGCTGGTCACTAGGGTTTAAAAAAAGTCCTAGCAACTAACTCTCCCTTGAAATTCAAATCTTGAAGCCTCATGATTTTAGAAAACCCATCAACTCTGCATCTAAGCATTATGGAGTGTCCGTGAAGAGAGTGGCATTTTGGCATCTCCCTTCTGGCAGCAGCTGAATACTATTAATTCCAAAGTAAAGAAAGGTTTCAGAGCTAGCACAGGACTTCCCTGGAGAGGGAGCAGCAAGGGAAGTCCGGAGGCCTTTGCTGGAGAAGTCTGCTGTCAGCTGTCTCAGGCTGCACTCCACCCTGGCAGCTCTTGCCAAATGTGGTGGGGCTGTGCCCGCATCCTAATGTTGCTAATATAGAAGGTTTACAGGTTTGCCAAGAAAAAAACTTTGGTTTTTGTAGATCTTCTATGGATTTAAGAAAAAGGTACTGCTGATGGAAATGTTTTAGAATTTCTGATAGGTACATCTCTGGATAATTCTGTGCAGTAGGGAACTGCTAAGCAAATGGACAGAAGAAGTCAGTGGTCCTTTCAAAGTGTTCCCTTTCTCCTGAAATGCAAATCAGAAGAACGATTTACAGATCAGAGTGGGTTTCCTGTACTCAGTTTCCATCTGGAATTTATTTCTTCATTCTCCTCCCTGAAAGCCAATCTTTGTCTTCCTTATTGATTTTTACAACTGCTGTAGTTGCTGGGGCATGAATTATCTCCAGGCCTTGCCATTGCCAAATATATTGCCACTTGTCCTAAAAACTGTGTGTGCCAGGTTCTCTGGAAGTCTCTGGAGCAAGAAGCGTGAGCTGACAGGACACAGCATTTTCTGGGGATGTCTCCTCCTTCTCTCACTGGTATTTCTGAAACAAAGAGCACAGAAGCAGCTGTCAGAGCTCTGTCAGTCAAGCACAAGTCCAGGAGATGAGCTTCTGTGCTTCTAGCAACACTTCTGTACTGTCACCATGTTATTTATTTGCCTCTTGATTTACCAACATGCAAAATTGATAGTGGTGATATTTATACTGATCCAAAGTCTACTCAAGTCAGTGGGAACTTTCCATCTGCACGTACATTTCAGAACCAGGCCTTCAATTCACTGGTGTTTGAGTCCTCTGAGATCCTTAGATGAATCTCAGTATGAAATATAAAAAATTACTGCTGTTTGCACAGCATTAGGATGATAAGATAAAAGCAAATGAAATCTACTTGACCCTGGTTTTGAACAGTCTAAATTAGAATCATAGAATCATGGAATGGTTTGGGTTGGAAGGGACCTTGAAGATCATCTTGTTCCAACCAGGTTGATCAGAGCTCCATCCAACCTGGCCCTGCACATTTTCAGGGGTGGGGCAGACACATCCTCTCTGGACAATCTGTTGCAGTACGTTACCACCTTCTGAGTCGGGAATTTCTTCCTAACTTCTAACCTAAACTTGCCCTCTTTCAGGCATTAGGCAAATTAGACATAACACAGCAAGAAGAATGCTTTTTATGGTTTTTTGTTTGTTTGTTTGTTTTAAAGTGTAGGTGAGGAATCATAAAATATATGCATTTGTGTCTTATGCCTTCTAGAAGTGCAGCAATAGGATGCTTCTCAGTTGCCACTTTGTTCCTAATTTTACAGCATTCTGTTCATTTCTGAGAGAGAAAAGATGCCAAAGATCAAAAGATCTCTCCATTAGCTCTGTCTGGTGCTCGGGTTTGTTGGAATGACTGAGCACTGACTGGATCTGTGCTCCAGAGGCTGGGCACTGTGACCCAGCCGCTGGTATTTGTCCAGTAAAAATCCATGAGTAGCACAGGAGTTCTCACTCACTAGCTTTGGATTTGGCCTCAAATACGGCATTTAAATTAAAAAGGGGAAAAAAATGGAAAAAAAAAAAAAAAAGAGCTGCCAGGAGGAGCTTCCTTTTTGATCATTAAGACAGCAACAACAAATTATCCCTGTTTAGTGTAAGTTTTGAGATCGCTTTGGTGCCAGGAGTTCTGCCACCTGTTCCCAGCAGGACAAGGTGGGGGATAAGAAGAAAACTGGTAATCTTTGAGAAATAAAATATACATGTGCACTTACAAAGTGAACTTTGATAATCTTTATAGTGAATGAGATAAACCTTCTCAGTATTACAAATCACTCAGAGGATGAGCTACTTCAGTGCAGCCCTGACAGCCAGGAACTATTTGTTTTCATTTATTTAAAGGAACCTCAGCAGGCAGTTTTAAACACAAATCTTGCCTTTTTTTTTTTCTTTTTTTTTTTTTCTCTTCTTAAAAACAAAATAAACAAAACCCCCAAACCAAAGCAAACAAACACAACAACTACCCTGGTAAAAGGGCTGTGTATTATCTCATCTCTATTTTTTCATATTCAGCTTTCCCTACAGCTTGCAAATGAGATAGTCAAATCCATTCTAAATCAGAAGTGATGTTGCTTGGAAGAAGTCAGAGTAGAAGCCATTAGAAGTCATACAGGTCAGATGGTCATGCAAATTACCACAATTCCATGCACCTCAATGTCCTGGAGGACCTGACCTGTTAGGTGGGGTGGTAGCAGAACCAAATATTTACAAACATTAATAAATTAGAAAGTGCCCTAAGCAAAATTAAATGCAAGGAAAAATATCTTTCCAGGCTGGAGCTGGGCTGGCTCCTCAGCAGGAAGGTCACCTTTCCCAAAGGCATTTTCCCATCCTTGCTTCCCCCAGCAGGTGTTCAGAGATCCTTTCTCCAGCAAGAGAAGGGACAAAAGGAAGCAAGGAATTAAGCCTTTGCTTAGAAGAGACTAAGGCTCCTTCTCATATCTGGAAAATAACAATCTGTAGATACTACCTGAAAAAAAAAATCTTAAAAAAATCTGCATTGCTGTAGTTAGAGGGGTCAGAGGTAACAGATAAGAACATCCTGTCACTGAAAATAAGATGGATGCTGTTAAAATGGTGGCAGTGGGGTCTTGGGTTTTGGTAGCAATGAAGGGGTTAAATAATTTCTGGCAGCCCATTGATCATGTAAAACCATAAAGCAGTTCCAGTAGAAAGAGATGTGTAGAGGTAGAAAATATCGGACTGAGTGCATGCTCTCTGTGGATAATAAAAATTACCCACTTTCTCACAGATGTCAAATCTGGCAGTTTTCCACTAAAAATTTGGACAGCATATCAACTATCCAAATTATTTTAGTGTCTGTTGAAGAGTGTGTTTGGCAGGGTTTCCAGTAGGAAAATAGGAAGTCGATTTGAAAACATTAATACTATTTGAATACAACTGCTTAAGCTGATTGTTCCTTAGATGAACTCCAGTGGAAACACATTCTGCCCTGCAAGTCCCCAGAAAATCTCCAGGTGGAGAAAGTGGGGATGCGAAATTAGTTCTCAAGAGGGCAGGGAGAGGTTATCTCCAGGGATTTTACCTTCCTCTTCCTCCTGTTTTACTCAGTTATATAGATCCTGGTTAAATAAGTGGTGATGTGATAACTGGACAAGTATTTGTCATAGGGTTTAACATAGAGTTTTCTTCATCTTTCTCTGAAGCAGAGATGGGATAATAAATCAGAGGAGTGGCAATACTGCTGTTAGGCTATAATGGAAGATGCATCCAGGAGAGGAAAGCATTAGAAGAATACACTGAAAATTTTCTGATTGTGAGTTTGGCCAGAAATGAGCATATATAAACTATAGGTCATGGATCTCATAAAATACTGGAAAATGAAATAACAGGACACCGATGCACTTCTGGAAGGAAGTGATGGAAGTCATGTTCTGGCAGGTACTTCCACTGGCTTTGACAGGCTGTTTTAATGCCAGCAGAAGTAAGTTAGTGTTTCTAGCTGGGGATATAATCAGACTAATGTTTTACTGAGTTTTTCACAGAACAAAAATTAATAGGAAACAAAGGCGTTCTGGTGTTCTAGACACCTTCTGTCAGATCTTGAAAAAGTCTTGTCCCAGCTTGGGCCAGAAGTGCTGAAATACAGCTGTTGCACTAATATGACTTTTATCAGAATCAATTTAAAGCCAGTGCAGTGTTAATGGGGCTACAGAGTGGCACAGTTATTTCTCTTCTTAAATCCTGCAACTCTTTTGTGCCCTGACCAGACTTAAAAGTGCCTCAGCAGAAGAGCTCAGTCCTGCCTCCCTATTTACTGCTGCTGTTCCTACACTGCCAGGGAGATTGGCGTGTTTGCTGTGGTAGGAATCGTGCATGTGAGAGAGGGAGTTGCTGCTCCAGAGAGATCGTGCTCTGCCGAGGTCACAGTCAAGTCTCTGATCTGTCAGTGCGCTGATGCACTTCTTAAAACAGCTCTCATAAAAATTCTCAGGCTTTACCACATCTAATCTTTTGTTCTGGTGCTTGGAGAGTTATTGTCAATCTTTATCTGAAGGATAACAATGGAAATCAGGTGGTTTTCTGATTTGGTGAAATGCTTGTTCTAGTGAAATTGTTAGAAATTTATTACTTGGATTTTGGGGAGGAAGTCAGAGTTTTATCTTTCAGAGGACTTTCAGGTCTCTTCCAACAGGTGATCTCTGTGGTGTTCCCATTTGCCTCAGGTCAAATCAGATTCCCAGAGGTTTTGTCCAGCTGTTGTTTCCTGGGCAGCAATGCACACTGTGGGAGAGCAGGTCTGGCATTTACTCTGGGAGGAAGAACACAGCAGGGTCCTTGCCCTGGAGTGGGGCAGAGGGTAAGTTGTGGAGAATAATAAATCCACTTGAGCTGTTAGTCTGGAGCAGTCAAGAGGAGGGAGGGGAAAAAACCAACCAAAGAGAGAGGCCTTTGAAATGGTTTTGTTTGTTTGAAGGGGTAAGTGCTCCTGTCAGGTCAGGATTAGTTAATATCTTTTATTCATACTTCATCATTGAGTCAGGAAATGTGTTTCCAGATACTTAAATAGCCTACTGGAAGTGCTGAATTGATCTGTGGAGTATTTGAGAGATTTTCTTGTGTGTCTGTGTTAGAGCATTGTCTATCTTCAGCCACTGTAATGGCACAGGATGATTCTAAGATCCCCACGAGCCCAGTTCTGGCAAGTATTTAGTTTTTGCTGTGCTGTCCCTGGTAGGGAATGAATGCCACCAGCTGAAATGCTCAGTGCCACCTGAGGAGCTTTTCCTCTTCTTTTCAGGGCAAACCACAGAGAGAATAGGTGAGATAATTGAGTGTGTGGATGTGAGACCTGTTTTGATTATTTAATAAAACTTAAGAGGAATTTAGGTCAAACCCAAAGCAAGGCTATGCCTGATCACCCAGCCATCAAACAGGAAAATATTTTAAAATTTTTATTATTAAGAGGGACATCCAATAAAATTGCTTTTGGGTCTCCTAATCTGTATCCATGGTATCAAAATTTCAGGAAATCTCAGGGGTTTTTTTTAATGTAATGAAGCTTGTTTTGTGTATAAATTCACTGTTTGCTATGTATTCTGTGTTTGTCCATCATGAAAGGATGGGCAAGTAAATTCAAATAAAAAAGTATCTCTACTCCTTCCTAATCTTTAGTGTCAAAATGGGATGTCAGCAGGCCTCTTTGTCCAGATGATTTACTTGGATCTGCCCATGTGATTGGATTCATCATTTAAAAGCCTGGAGGTTTTGGTGGTTGGTTTTTGTCTTGTCTGGTTTTTTTTGCTTGGGAGAAGGCTTTCAATATTTCCACTGTCTTCTAAATTTTCTCCAACTGGCAACTGAGAAGTAGGAAAGAGAGTCAAATCCTCACACTGAGGTGGAATCTAGGTCTAAATCCAATCTTTGTGGCTTCAGCCCAGGTCTACTCCAAAGATTATAAGGGAAGGGGCTTTTGTCATTTCTGTCACTTGAAAACACAAAATTCTAGGAGTTCCATGATGTAACATATTTTTGTAATAATTCAACCCCAGCTACAGGAACTGGTGTTGATAATTAAATTAAAATTATTATAAGGTTTTGATTATTATTCTTTATTTTCCACCTCCCACAGTGATTGAACAGAACCAAGTTCAATGTTTTACTCACACCTCCTACTGTCCAGTGCTCAAACTTAGACAGTCTTTTAATTTTTGGGCCTGCTTTTATATGTAAAACAGGATGATTTGATGACAGAGGCTTCCCCAAAGCCAGAGGCACTTTCTCTTCCTGTTCTTTGGACACACGTATTTCTTCTGGTATGATGGGTATAAATGTCCTTGATCTTCACAAACATATAGCTGGTGGGCATTATAACAAGTCTCAGCTTGCTGGGAGAAGTCTGTAAAACTGAGAATGTTTTCCTATGTGGGTAATAAAATACTTTCCTGCTCCCTTATATGGCTTTAACAGGCATTCAGCATTGCAGTTCCTCTTAACCTGCTTTCCAGATTTCTTTGGAAATAAAAGTTGAGAGAGCATGACTGATTTGGGTCCTGATTCTGCAGGTTCTAAGTGCTCAAATCTGGTCAGGACCTGCAATTGTTCATGGAGTTAAAGTATGTGGAAGTCTGTTACTCGAGATACTTTTGCCAACAAAGCTTGGACTCATCTCTTTAGGACTAGTAATAGAAATTTCATGAAGTCTTCCCTTTTGATCTCACTCTGTGAGATTTCTGGCTCAGCTGGAGATCCAGTTGTCAGGATTTTCAGATTGTTTCATTTTTGTTTGTTTTAAAATGAGTTGGTGTACCTTTTTTGTTTTTTAATTAGCTTCAAGCTGAAAATTTAGCACTCGCTGGCAGATAAAGTTAACAGTGGTTAATCCTAACATAAAAAATAATGTGACCTTAAATGAAGCATTGACACGTGTACAAAGACAATAGTGTTGTAATTTTCTGGTAGTCCTCCTCTCACTCCCCATTCTGCATCCATCTTTAGGTGAAAGTGATAATAACACATGGACTTTTGTGAAACTAAGGCTTTCTATCTTGTGAAGTTCTTCCTGTAGTTATTGGATTTTTCTGTGTTTGGTTAGGCTGAAGTCTCAGTTCGAGTGTTTGTCTTGGTGGCTGTCTGATATTTTAGCAGGAATTTCTACTTGCTTTTGTCCCTTGAGTATTGTTCCCCATCCCTGGAAGTGTTCAAGGCCAGGCTGGATGGGGCTCTGAGTAACACGGTCTGGTGTAAGGTTTCCCTGCCCGTGACAGGGAAGTTGGAATTACATGATCTTTATAAGGTCCCTCTCAACTCAAACCATTCTATAATTCTGAATCCATTTGTAAGTCTGTTTTTTTCCAGCATTTTTCTACTTTTTGTAGCCGTGCAGACGAGGCCTGCCCTGTTATTCATCAGGAGTAACTTTGGCCCCCTCTTCATTTACAACTTGCAGTTTTGAAAAGCTCACATCTCCAACCATCCTGCATTTGAAAAGTAATTAGCAACTGTACTGTTCATGAATCAATCGATTCCATACATCCCTAACACAGGAAAGGGGCTTTGCAGGAGTAAAAGGAATATTATTTATGGAAAAAAGATTTTTGGTTGCTGAGTCCAAAGACTGGCACTCACAGGTGCGCATTGATTGTGTGTCAAAAAATGGAAAGTGTAATTCAATTTTCCTTTATGATTTTTCTTTTTTTTAGATGGTAATATTTAAATAAACTTCTACAAACCTGTTGGAAAAGGAGTTTTATCCTTTTAGCTCTTTCTTAGGTGGAGTGGTCCCTACTAGCTTTTGAACAAGATTTGTCTAAGAAGACTTAGCAACTTAGCAAAAGAAAATAAATGAAGCAGCACATTTTAAAGGAGCTGCATTCTAAAAGAAAACATTTTTTTTTACCTGAAGCACCCACATATATGTTAACATACAGAATTAGTCCTAACCTGCCAAAAGAAGAAAATGCACAACACCTTTCAGAGATGCAAATTGACAATTAACAAAACAATAGAGTTCTAGCCTTCCATTGCCGAGGTGCAAATTGATAATCAGATTGCAAGGAAAAAACCGGTGGCTTCTATTTAAGATTTGAGAGAAGGCTCCCTATGGCAGGAGGGGAGGGAAAGAGACCGAGTACTGCAGCCAGTTCTACAGAGGGAAAATCCCCCATAAGGGGCACAGGGATGCACCCGGCTGATATCAGCTGCATGGTTTGCATCTCGTTAATTGCCACAACAGGAATGAGAAGGGAATGGTCACATTTGGTTGTGTTGTGGAACTGCAGATATTTTTCTCGTATGTATCCAATGCCCTACAGTGATGTTGATGTGAGAAAATGCAAACCCTGTGTAATTTTTTTTTTCACTTACCTGTGGCAGTCTTGCCTTCACGTCGCACATTAAATTCCACTTCTTGTATTTTTCCTAATGTTACATACACCCATGAGCAGCTGCTGGTAACTGCCAATTTATTTTATCCCAACCTGCCTCAGATATATTTTATCCTTTCCAAATACAAAATTTTACATAATGATTTCTACTTGAGTTTAAGAGCAAATAAATAACAAGAACCGCCATTGGCTTTTTAAATAGGAAACCTTAGTGCCCAGTACTTGGGCAAAACAGGTTGTTGTACTGTAGGAAATTTTCATGTTGCAGGTTAGAAAGGACATGAGGAACTGGAGATTTGTTTGGATAGCTGTAATTTAGATGCAAATTTTGAAGAACAGTCATAAATTTTGTTTTGTGTTTTCCCACCATCCAAGTTGTGTTTGTTCCTAGCTTTTGGCCAACTCCAATAAAATTGGTGCCTGTGTGGCCTGCAGTATTTCTGCTACTGTGTACCTGTGAAAGTTGATAGGTTTTAATGGGATTTTTGCTTATTTTTATTTTAATTTACCAGTGACTGTCTCAATTCTGTTTCATTTTTAACATCTGATCTCTCTTGAAAGATCTGTATCATAGCATGTGTATGTCCATTTTAATTTTGTTCTTCTGAGTTCTTTTCTCTTGAAGTTTTGTTACTATGGAAGCTGCATTTCAAAAGTAGAAGAGTAATTTGAGGATAAGACCTTTTTAATAATCTGAATAATTTGTGGTATTTGACAAATATATAGACATAAAACCTGGAATTTTTAAGACTGGTTGAAGCATTTGAGACTTGGTTAATTTGAAGCCGAGCCATATGATTAAATGTCCTGGGTATCATGGAAAGTTTCACCCGTAATTATACAATTTTAATGAATTTGTTGCTCTTGAAAATGTTGAGTTGACAGCTGCTTAGGATGAAGTCCTGGCTGGTTGCAGCACACGATAGGTAGGGGATTGCAGAGCTCTGAGCGCGTTGCTCGGCTCCCTCTCACAACGAAGTTGAAGATCACTCCGTAAACGACCAGCTGAGCCCTCCCTTTCCATCAACAGAGCAGCAGCATTTTATTTTGTGGACAGCTGGCTGGTAGAGAATACTTGACATCTTCCTCTGATTTGTGGTCAGCATGTGTCAGTGCATGTCAGTCCACCAGGATGGTTGTCACGGCCCTCATCATGAGAGGAGGAGTGGAGGAATTTTGGATGCTGATACCGGCAGTGACAGTACTCTTGAGCCTGGATTCAGGAAACAGATTAATTCCTCTTCCAGGTGCCAAGATGTAGCACCTTTTATGTATTTTGATTAGCACTGAGTAGGAGATTTTTATCCTTAGTGGTGTAATGGCTTGTTGCATTTAGATACCACTTATTATGAACTAGATTCTGACACTGAATATTATCTGACTTCTCTGAAAGCCAACCCCTCTTGAGTGAATGTCATGTTTGACAAGTAAATAATAGAGTATGGTGCCCCATGAATGTGTTTTAACCTGCTCCACTTAAGTTTTCTGAGCCTTGATGCATGTATTTAAACACTGTAGTATGCAAGACATAGAAGGATGGAAAAGTTTGTTTATGCATTCAGTAATTTCTTCTTGGTAAAGATTCATGTTGATGTCATTCTACACAGCATTTTATTATCCTGCCTCTGGTACAAAGGGGTATGTAATGTGGAGGTTGGGGGTGGACTTATTTTTTCAAATAAAAGCCACTAAGGCCAGCACTTTTGTCCCTTTTCATGTCTTCTGAAGTCTGTGTGATTTCTAACCCTTTATTTCTTTTTTCCAGGCTATTCATGTTTGCTGTCGGGCAGGGCAAATCAATCTTTTCTAAGTACTCTTTAATCATAAATCCAGATGTATTAAGCTTGCTATTACCTAGCCAGTGGTAGTCAGAAAAAGGCAGGGGGGAATGTCTAGTCAGTATGGCTGAACTGTGATTGGGATCACAGGGCTGCTCGCTCTGTGTGCCTTCACTCTTGGACTGCAGTGATGCTTTTAGTCTTGGTGAGCTACCTTTCAAAAATTTTTATTTTTATTTAATAGAGGCTGTGTTAGTATTCTGTCTAATTATTGTGTTTTGTAGCATCTGTTTTGTGTGCACTGAATGTTCATTCCCCTTAGCTTACATTTCCCCTCTGGTTTTCAATAAATCTTGGTGGACCTTTGTATCCTGCCATCTTTTCTGCCCTTTTTCCCTAGAGTGCTAATTCCCCCCCTCCGAATATCTGTAAAATCAGCATTTTATTTTTTCCCTCCTGAGAAGCTATTGCCATCAGCTGTTATAAAATAATGGCTTTAGATGTGTCCCTTATAATACATTGACCCCTCTGTCTGATTTATCATTAATTTCCAGAGATTTGTTCCAGGCTTGAACTAATACCTTCCCCCCAGGGTCTTGAGTTAAAAACCACACTGAAACCCACTTCCTTTTGCTTTTGTACCTGGAATATTAATCATATTGCCACCAGCATCCCTGGCACATGGAGACATCCCACCACAGTTAACGATATCTGAGTGTTTTCCACTGGCCTCTGTAACAACATTTAAGCTTCTTGCACTTGTTTCTGAGCTTTATTTTATCTTGCTACTGTTTTCCCCTCCAATACCCACACGCTTACTTATTGGAAAACTAATGTTTATCTCCCTGAAGTTCTTGCCCCTTGCCCGTTGCTTCTTTCTATTTCTGCTTTGTGCCATTAAAAGCAGGAAAGGTATGACCATTTGCAGTGGAACTTGGGCTCTGCTTAACAATGTCAGAATATCTGTAAGCTATGGTTTTACTAGGCTTAGAAGACTTCCTATGCATTAATTAATATTAATTAAAAATATTGAAAGAGGATAACCTAATGAGGGCTGCAGCATAGTCAGCAGAAAGTACTGAATCTTGGGTTGTAACTTTCCTTTATTTTAATGTATTGCTCTTAAAGTGGGATGTGTTTGGAACCAGCAGGTTGAAGGCATGGTCCCTGGCAAGGCAGTGAACAATCTCTGCTTGGCTCTGCTGAGCACAGGACACATAAATATTGTGTGTTCACTGCAGGATCATTGGGACTGGAGGTGAAGGAATGTTGGGATTTGTTACCCATCACAGCTATGTCTTCTGCTAAGTCACCTTCTCTAGGCACTGTGAAAGCCATGTTGTCTCAAATTTAAACTTAAAATCAGAAATTTCAACTAGTCCTTTGGAAATAATTCCCATGCCAGCGTGCATTTATTAGTGTCCTGATCGTTGTTAAAATTGCAGTCAGCTCTTTCTAAGCAAAGGACTGAAGAGGTTGCTGTGCAGGAACCTGTTCCTTTGTATCTAAGGCTCGTCAATGCCCCCGATTATTTTCCTGGTGCTGCAGTGCAGCCTGACAAGTACCTACAAACCCCTGCTTAGGGCATGATTGCGAGCCTGGTGTACCCATAGATCTCCCTGTCAAGACAATAGGACCTGTCAGTCACTGCTACCTGTGAAAATTAACAGAAAAAGTAAATCCACTCTGACCTGCTTTGAATTTTAGCCCTTTTGATATAAAAAAAAGAAAAAAAGGAAAAACAAAAGGCTATTTTGACAATCTGGAAATCTTAATACTTGTTTGCTTGATTTGGAATTGTTTTGTATAGCTGCTGGTAGTGGTTTAGTAGCCTTTGATCATATAAATAGAGTGTGTGAACAGCTATGTATATGAAGCAAGAATAATGAAATGCATGATCTATGTTGCTTCTTGTCTGCAAACCTGGTGTTAACCAAATTAAATTTTAACCTGTGAGGGTCCACGGACACATTAGTTGGTGAAGATAATAAGCAACAACAGCACAGAAAAATAAACATTTGGAAAGTAAACATGAAGTCCTTACTCATCACAAGGTTTATTGAATTAAAGACCTCAAACACTGGGGCTCTAGGTAGGATGCAGCTTGCTCCCGGGTCAGGAGGATGCACTGCTTCTCATGCCATCAGTAAAATTGCCCAAAACCAAAGCTTGTCTTGAAGGTTTTGTTTCTTGCAGGGATTTATGCATAAAGACTCCATTTGTAAGGCAGAAGTAGCTAAAAATAGTATGTTGTAGTATGGTTAACAAATGATACTGAGAGCAGAGGAAAAGCCGTAGTGCCACATTTTCAGGTTTGCTTGCCAGATTGGGGGCATACGTGGGGGTAAGACACTGCTAGTCATCCCTTTGTACTCATGCCTGGTATCCTTGGTTGTTTATGCCTCAAGTTTCAAATACCTGGAGATATTTTCTGTAATATAAGACCAGTTTTTAAAATTTTTTTTTTGAGTGCCTAGCCAAAAAAAATTCCAAGTTTTGATTCATAAACATTGGATGAAAGCAAAAATACCATGATGGCTTCCTTTTACTTCAGGCCTTAAGTCATTAGTGCTTATGCCAGCTTTACCCAGAAGCAGGAGGGCTAGAAACCTAATAAAAATGCAATGAAAGCTGAATTCTCTTGCATCACAGATGTGAAGAAGATGGAGCTTTAAGGGAAGTACGCATGCAATGGCTTGTGCTCAGAGACATCACCAGCAGTTTTGTGGTGCGTACAGCATTACCAGCCACTGGTGTGTGATAAAGCTGCCACAGTGATGGCAGCTCTTCAGTGTCACTAAGAGTCTGTTTGTTCCCATTGTCCCGACTTGGGCTCATTTACCCCGTGGTACTCAGCTCCATGTTGTGGAGCATCTTTTGGCTGCAGGGCAGATGGACCTGCCTTGGTGTTTGTGTGACTTTTGGGGGGTTTATTTTGTTTGGTGGTTTGTTTTTTTAAAACATGTTTGACAGTTTTTATGCCACTTATCACCACGTTCTCCTGCCTTTGGTGGCTTGTGCCTGACGATAGCAAGCAAGTAGTGGTGAAGCAGTACACACGGTATTTCTACTGCAAGAAAACATCCCAAGATCCTCTATTGCTATAAATCTCTCAGATAAAAGGTTCATTTGATGTTTTGGAGAGCCAGGTAGCTGTTTCTTCTCTTCCTCTTCTCAGTCTTAATTGTATTAACTGCTTTCCATTTGAACTGTGCTCACGGGAGCACCTGTGGTCAGGCATCGGAGTGCCCGAGTTCTTTCCTTCCTATCATGGTCGCTGTTTCCCCTCCTGGAAGCCTCACCCATTGCATTTCTGCTTTGAAATGGTTGTCTCCTGGGCAGACAAAGGAGTGCAGTGCTGCCAGCTGGCTCGCCGCCCCTCCTGCCCATCCATGCTGTTGCAGACACCTTTCAAAGCGTGGGGAGAGGTGTGGGTGGCGTGATGCCACGCTGGGGCAGCTCCAAGGCTGCATGCCTGAAGGAAGGATCAGGCTGCCTGGGCCAGAATGGCTCAGGACAGGCTGCTGGAAACAGTATTTCAGACCCCACGGACGCACTGATATAATTTCAGCATTGTTTGGGACCATATTTATGATCAGCGTCTTACAGCAGGGTCTGCACTGCAAAGAATGGGATTTACAGAGAACTTCAGGGAGGGGGAGTCTATGGGAAAGCTGCAGTTTCTGCCTATTTTGGTTAACTGATTCAGCCTTTCGAGGTCATTTAGGGTGGATTGATATGTTCTCATTCTCCGTATGTGCGGCAGTGCAAGGATCCTGCAGATTGCAATGAACGGGGAAAGGGAAGGAGCAGATTGTCCTACCGGAAAGTAAAAGACTCTTTCAGGATTGTGTAGGTTGTGTAATTTGAAGATCAACATTGCTTATGGTGAACAGATGGAGACGATGATTAGAAGCTACAAGTGCCCTCCTGTGCTATAGGCCCAATGTCAGATAAACTACCTCTACAGAAAATTATCACTTTCTGAAATTCTAGGACAACTGTAGGTTGTATTCTATGAAATTGAGAGAGAAAACTGGTGTGAGGAGGAGGAAAGGATCTAGACTGTTAACTGTGTGAGACTGCAAACTGCCTCTTGGGAAGCTCAGATTCAAGGTGATTTTAGTGTCTGTGAGTGCTCAGCGTTGCTTTTATGAAACTGTGCAAGAGGAAATTCCCATTATTTGAGTCCTGAGGTTCACCGTGGCTATCATTAGTACAAACCAGGGTGATTTTTTCCCTCAGTGAGGGCATGCTCACCTGCCTCATGAGATCTAACAGTGCAGTATTTATTGTACACCAGAGAACGCATGCTAAAACCTAAACAAGCGGTGCATTTTGCCACATGTGGCTGTAGGAAAAGCTTGTCTGAGAACTCCTGGGTGAGAGTTGTGGACCAGGGTCTGTTACTGCAACAGTGTGTTAGTATTTAAGGCTGGCTGTGTGAGTTTTTTGGCTTTGTTTTGAAAGATGCGTGTAAGGTATTAGTGAATAAAAAAGACGTGGAACAATGGACAGTGTTTGGGGAATAAATGGTGCACATGGACTCAGCTGGCACATCTTCTGGCTGGGAATGAAGCACCTTCCTTGGGGCTTTGCTGGCAAAACGACCTGTGTGTCACAAGGATCCCAGTTAGAATCGATACCCCATGGACTGGGAGGGCATACAGTGGCAGGCTGGAAAATCCAGGAACTGGGAAAGTATACATTAGTGTCTGGCCAGGGGTTGGCAGACAAAACAGGCAGTGTCGGGGCAAGAAAGCACGGCAAAGTGCCTTAATGGAGCTCTTTCTGTGGGTTTTTTAAGGGCTGGAATGAAAGTTGTGCTCAGTAAGTAGAAAAAATACTGAAACTGTAAAGGGGAGAAAAAAGTGAGCTAGCACATGTGAAAAAGAATTTGGATGTTCTTGTGGTTAAATCAACGGGAGTGAGCGATGGCAGTGAATTAGGAGGGAAGATGGTCAGTGCCCAGGATATGGCTCTGTATTGTCCTGCTTTTGTAGGGTGTGTGTGTTGTTCATTTGTGTGTAAACATACGTCCCAAAATCAGAATATGCAGCAATGGGGAAGGTGTTCCTGACACGTGTATATAATGTATGGTATTACATACAGAAACTGTTGGATAAATGAACACTAAGATTGTGAAGTCAGGCACTCAAAGCATAGGAAATGCCAGAATTAGATTTGCCTGCACAACCTTAATTCAGCCCCTTTGTGCATATGCATTATGATACAGTCTTTAATTACATGATCACATATCAGACCACTGAAATGACAGTGCTGACGGAATGAGAAGATATTCCATATTATTTTTTAATCCTTTTTGTGTGGCCCTGTGGAAGGCATATGCTGCACACATTCAAACCCCAGCCTAAAAACAGCAATTCCATAATATTATTGGTATAACCAATACATGGGAAAATTAATAACTTCCTATGGACTCCTCTGTGATACTTACATACAACTGTGTTATCTGTATGTTATAAAGACGTTAATTGGTCCTCACAACATCCATCTTGGTGGTATCTGTTTTACAGATGAGGGGAAGTTTTTGAAGGGAAAAAAACACCCCAGTTCACTCAAATTCTACCTATATAGCTATAGTCATCCTAAATCCTGGCAGCTATGCAGTTCATTGAAGCCTGCTTAATATTCATCTGCTCTAGGGAGTTTCTGGACCACGTGGAAGTGTCTGAACTCTCTGACCCCAGAGGTGTGCCCTTGCCACCTGTTTTGGGGGAACCCTGAGGAAAAAAACATTTTCTACCCTCCTTCCAAAGTGAGGCTACTGTGCACCAAGAAGGCCAGAGCCATGTGGCAATGCAGGCTCCAAACTGGCCTGGTGGTGGGCTTGTAGAGGGCTTGGGCTTTCAGTGGAGTGCTTGATCTCAGGTATCTACAGGCCCTTAGTCTTTTCTGTTTGTTTCCCATGATGATAACAGAAGAGGAGGTGTCTTGCTTAGGCCACTGTTCTGTCAGCAGAGGGAAGGAAATGCAGAGTTTACTTGGAATGAAATTCTCCCTGTGCAAGTCTCCAGAGGTATTCTCTGCCTCCATTTGATGTGTAGGGAAGGTAACTCCTATGATAGGCTTCAAAATGCATCTGGGTCAGATCTGACTTTTCAAAATCTTGTTTTCACTTTTTTGTAGCTGTTTGTATCTGTAAAGTATAGCATCAGTTCACTGCAAAATATAGCATCCGCAAGTATATGTTCAGGTATACCGGGTCAGAAAGTGGGACATGTACGACAAAGGGCTTCCTGCAAAGATTTTGGATTCCTGCAAAACTGTCCTCCTTTTGGCTTGCAAATCTCTGCTGCCTTCAAGTCTTGTGTTCCAGCACCTAAAACAGATGAGCGCATGGTCCAGCAGACAACTTTGTAAGTATGCAACTCATGTTCATTCCCAGAGCTGGCTCTTCTGGGGTGATATTCTCCTAGAAAAAACTGGAATTTATCATATAATTAGAGAGTATTGCAATGTGTATGCACAAAGACTGAATCTTAGCTTGGGCTTCCCATGGCTAAATAAGGAATGATTATGAAGTCTTAAAGTACAGTATTTTGTTGAATGCTCACTTTGGCTCAATATTTTTTAACCAGAGAATTTCTATAGTATTAAACTGAAAATGCTGTAGATCCCTACTGCCCTTTCTCTCTCACTTAGGTCATCAGAGGGCTGTTACTTACAGATACTCAGAAGAGAGTCCTGCTGGTTTCTGCCAGTTGTGAACAGCAGCGGATGGGTTGAGTAGGTCAGAAGTCCAGCAGTTATTCCCAGTTGCAAGGGCAGTGGCCTCTGGCAGTCTTGGCATATCCTAATTTATATTTTGTCATTTTCATCTTCACCCACACTTGTTTCTCATCAGCTCCTCCCAGCCCCTGTCACTCCATCTTTTTAATCAGGGCTGCTTTTCTGTGCTTTAGGTCTTTACACGGAGCTGAGTTGCTTCATCCGCCTTTACAATTTGGCAGCAAACAGGAGGGTGTGACGTTTCCCTGCCTTCGTAGCACTTCCCGGTGTAAAACCTGGGAGCGCTCTGGTGACTCAGAAGAGCTGCTGGAAGAGGCTGGTGAAGCAGGTTGGCACAACCAGGGACCTGCGTAGGGGGAGCACGCCCGACACACCAGGCCATTCAGTGTGTTACACTGATTTTCAGCAGGTCTTCTCTGCATATGTGCAAGTTGAGAGCTCCCTCTTCCCCAGTCTTGGACAACATTCCAGTGGGTGGTTGCAAAGGGCAAGTGGCAAGGGTTGGGTTCCTCCATGCACATTTCAAGGTCATCCAAGAATGATTTAAGCAGTGTCAGTGAGAGAGAGAGGGACTTAAGAAAAAAATGTGTGGCTCAGGTCATGAAATGTAACATATGAAGCCAAACAGTTCATTTTTTCAGTTTTTATACTCACTGTCTTGGTGGTATTGGCTGCTGCATTTATTTTCTTAAAAAACTAAATATATTAGGCCAACCACAATAAGAGTGTGGCCTTTCCAATGGGGTGGTGGTAGAGGTTTGATCAGTGGAGGTGTGATTCCTGCTGATATGCCAGGTATTTAGAGAGGAAAGCAAACAGCATAACAGGGGCTTTACGACATAGGTTGGTGAGAATTCAATCATTTGAAAACCACTACTCCAGAGATGTAGTGAATTACTCCAAATTTACCTTTGCCTTTATTGTGCTGACTGGTTGCATGTACCACAGTTGCTAAAGTAAGAAATACTGCTTTGCATTGAAGGAAGCAGATTTTCATGCTTGCATCAGAAAAAAAAACCTGTCATAGCTGAAATAAGCAACATTATCAGCAATATAAATTTTCAAAAGTAATCTGTATTCTATAATTCAAGTTTGGGGTATGTAAGGTGTAGCCATATTTGGAGGTTCTGGTCTGCCTGTTGTGTTGGTGATTATGTACTGTGGGAAGGGATGAGGATTTGCTGCTTTGCCAGTTTTAATAGAGGCAAGGTAACTAATTTGATTCGGGATACTCTCATCATGAGTTGCTTGAAGGTGTTCAAATTTGCTTATGAAATAGTCCCTTCTGAGCTAAGGAGATGGAAATGAGACACTAAAAGGCTTTCTTGAAGTGCTTCCATGGTTCTCAGCTCAGAACATCACATTTGATATTAATATTAGGTACTGAGGCAAAGTCATCAGGTAGAAAAGGGCGGAAATGTAGAAATAGTCATTTTCTTGTGTGTTTCCTCAGGATGCTATTTTGAGGCTTTAAAAAATTTTTTTTAAAAAAATCCTGCTTTGCTGCTGAGGCTGCTGTAAAGCGGGGAAGTGGCAGATGTAATTGAAGTCCCAGGGCCCTGCCCTAGAAGAGGTCCAATCCTGGCAGCATACATATTGCTTATATGAAAGCGAACAGATGGATACATTTGGTCAATTCTGCCGGGTTCATATGGAAACCTTCAGAATTTTTTCTTACTATTTTGAGTGGAATACTTAAATCTGTTATCTGCTGAGAGGCTGTAGTTGCCTGGGATGGGTGCTTTGGTAGCTTTGAGCAGGGAGCGTTGCCGTACTGTGGATTTCTTCCGATCAGATGTGTTTATCTCCCCATACTCCTTCCCCCCCTCCCCTTCCTCCAGGACCAATTCAGCTACTGGAGGAGTAAGCTGGATTTTTTTCAACTTCAGTGGCATGAGAACTGTCAGCTGAGCCTTAATCATGGAGCTATTACGGGTAGTGAATATGAAGGAAAGAGACAAAATCCAGCTTGCTTTTCAGATGATAGATTGATTGCAGAAGCACATTTTGGTTATTCTTGTGGTGGAGAGAGAAGAGGAAGGAGGAGATTTGGAGAACAAAAACATCATATTTTCTTTAATTAAAAAACCCACTAATTTTCTGATACTAATTCATGTTAAATTCTTGCTGACAGTTTTTGATGTTTCCCAATTCAAAACAACTGAAAGCAATGAATTGAAGGGAGAAGAATGGAGAATCAAAGAGGAGGGGTGTAGCTGCATTAGCAGGACACAGCTTGAAGTGCTAATACTTGCTCTGGGAGGAGGGAGGAGGTAGGATTAGTCTGTAATGCTTGGAATTAGTTGTTTTTGAGGATCCTCAGGTGTGTGTGCACACGTGTAATGATCTAATAACGTAGCAAGTATTGGTATATGGCTAAATTCTAAAAGCCTGTCATACAGATGTGTCAGCATCTGTATTGTCATCCAGTTATCTTTTTTCCAAGTGTATAGCCATATGAAAATATACATAGTAAGTATTTAGGCACTATCAATGACAGCTCTGTGCAGTATTAAAGTTCTTAAAGAAACTCTCTTGCCAGAAAGCTTTAACTTTAAACATTTCCAGGAAAGCTGTAAACAAAGCAAAAAACATGCAATCTGATATTAAAAGCATGTTTCTATGAAGATTGTAGTTGTGAGTGCTCATTTCTGTCTTTTTTTTTTTTCAAGAAAAAATGTCTTTTAACCACTAGTGACAATAACTTCTGCTGAAAATGGGGGCTAGAAGAGAAGAGTAGAAGCTGAACTCATTGGGAGAGAGAGATAGAGCTTGAATTTGACAAAAATAGTTTCTTCTCTATTCCTATCTCACTGCCTTGAGCTGCCTCCTTCTCACAAAAACAGCTCCACCCACTGTTGTAGAAAATGGCCATCTCTTGGTATGTTCTTTGGAGGTTTTGTTTTGATAGTGCTAGTGCTAGTTTTGGGGATTAACATGAATAACCCTATCAAATTTTGTTAAGACATGGTACCCATACAGAAGGACCCATGTATACTGTTTAAAATACCCTTGTTAGCAGAGATTTAACAGTCATTTCATTCTCCACTGTTCATCACATTCACACATGTGGGATGGGCATTAACAGATTGAGCTACATCTTTTCATTTCAATTCTGCAGCAGTCTCTCTTTGCAGGAATATTTTATGTAGTAATAATTTTCTTCCTATTACAGACTTTCTAACTGTGTTAATGGCAGTAGACTGGACACAGAGACATTCGTGAGAACTACCTTTGCAGGGACATTTAAACAATTTATTTGATCTTGCTTTAGCATACCTGCTCATGCCTTTTTTCACTCTGTTGTTGACCTTAGGAGAACTTTGTGTATAACCATGGGTCTTTCAATCTCACTCAGCTTAACAAAATGGTATGCAAATTTCTGCAAGATGTTATTTCTGAAGTCTTTGGGATTTGCAATGTGAGTGCTACCAGGTGGATGCCCCTTAAAGCATGGACGTGTTTGAGGAGCAGATCCAAGTCCAATTGCAGAAGGCACAGTGTCTTAACTGAGCATGCTTTCTTTAATGGGTATGCAGTTTTTGGGTGGGCCTTGACTTACCCAAAGCAGAAGGTGCTGTTATCAATATCCTTTTTTTTTTTCCTTTCTCTTGGTGCATGATAATGGAAAAAGCAGAGCCAAGAAAGGTTAATGGCAAGGGGGCAGTTCTATATATCTCACATATGTACTATGTTGAATTGATCATCTTACCACCATTTAGAGAAATTGCAAGCTGGGGATTTGTGGCTGAAATGTGTTAGTGGTGTGGGAGTGCTCTTGGCTAAGAGCCTAAAATGAGGACTTTCTCTCTGTGAGGGCATATCTTGTCCTGTGCTTGATGCAGCTTCTCCTGCACTGGACCATATGTAAGAGTGCTCTTAGGAGGAGAATGGTTGAAAACAATTACCACTGCCACTCTAGCCTTTAACACTCCTATCAGTTTCTATCAGGATCAAAAGTCCTACTGTAAAGTGGTGTTACAAAACCATCCAAGCCAAAATTGGTGACATTAAAAGGCAAGAAATGAACTGAATTAACTGGTAAAAAATTTATATTTATCAGCTTGTTGATTTTTGGTATAATGCATGGAAATGAATTCTGTGAAATTGTCATTCTGTGACAGCTGATTGGGTGGGAAAAACGTAGGATTGCTGCTGAATGCTTACATTGACAGGAACATTCCCATTCGCTAAAAATAAAAACCTTGGACAGTAACATCATACAAATTTGTGTATGTGGGTTACCTGCTGTATGATGTCCCCTATGTGGGAAACACTTGAAGCACATGATTGTTCTCTTCAATTTCTGTTGAACTAAATTATATTTTAGGTTTGGTTTGTTGGGGTTATTCTAGTTTGGGTTTTTTTTTTTTTGATTTTTTTTTTTTTAAAGACCAGAAGGTAAGCCTACATATTTTAAGTTTGGCTTACATATTTTAAGTTTGGCTTCTTCATAAACATTTGTAGATTGAGGTGCAGCTTACACTGCCGGCTATCCCTCATGCCTTTCCATGTCCCAATCCTGGCTGTGAAAGGAAAGTTTTTGCCTTGGAAAGTTTTGTGTAAAGAAAGCAGGTTTCTTGGCTGGATCATCAAGGTGGCTTTAGCATATGTTGGTGCACAATGTGTTGTTCCTGCATTACTGAGCTGGGTTTTTGCCCACACGTAGTAGCCTGCCTACAAACAATAATAATCACTGTATGTGTCACACTCAGTCCTCTGCAGCACTGAAGCTCCTCTGTTGAAGGGGAAAATTCAAAGCAATCATCAGTTCTCCTAAAATTGTCAGTTTTGGTTTCCATGGTCATACCAATTTAGTGTCTGGGTCTGATTTTTTCCCGTTATCCTGCATCTCGTATACAACTTTGACTTGCTGTCGGAATTGAGTAGTCCAAGGATAAGACAAGGGAAAATCAAGCTTTCTGTCCCTGGGGTAAAGGAAATTATATGTAGTTCAACTTTCTCAAGTGACAACACTTATTAGGCAGTTAGTACAGACATCTGTATGTAGTCACAGATAACTTGGTATTTTCTGGGCACTTCCCCAGTGCTAAAATCCTAAATCACTCTTCACAGAAGATGTTGAAGCATTTTTTCAGTGATTACTTCAAACATAGCATTTCTTTAAAAATATTTAATGCAAATATGCAACCAGAGAAAACTAAGCCTGGATCCACTATGAATTTCTGCAGACATCATTCTTTTGCCTCCTTTGGATGTTGGTGTGGGTCCAGCTTAACACATACTCGGCACATGTGTACATTTTAGGTGCTTCCCTTTGGGTTCTACTGTTGCTGTGCAAAGAGTGCCTTAGCCATGTCACTATCAAAAAGAAATAAAAAACAGATCTGTAGATGGCGTATGGAGAGAAAAGAGAGAGTCCTTTCCATTTATTTATGTATTTCCTTGCATGATTTTTGTTTGGCTTTTTTGATTTAGTTTTATTTGTTTGGGCAAGTTTCTTGCCATTTACCTTTGCATTTGCATTTCCTATTGATTGGCAATTTTTAAACTGTTTATTGTGCTCTTTTGTTTAGCTGTTCAAGAGCTAAAACAAAAGCCACCAGGCCCTGTGAGGGACACATTTGCATGCGGCGAGCGTTGCCCGAGGAAAAAGTAATTGCTAATGCATATTTATGTGGCACAAATTTGCCATTTGTTTATGCATAAAATTATCAATAGTGCAGGGCGGCCCAGCCGTAGAAAATGGTGACCTTTTTAGCTTAATAAAGAGAAATCAGCTGTTATTGTGAAGAGATCAGCCATTTATTCTGTGTTGAGGGACACTGTCGGGAAAATGTAGATTGGTGCCGGCAATATCATTAAATGGAAGGCCAGTGACCCTTTCGGTATAGTCTATTATACTTTATCTAATAGGGGATAAATGACTCTGGTTGGCAAATAGATTAAAAAAAAATAGAGAGAAAAAAGGAAGAAAAACCCAACCCAACAAAACCTACCACGCCTCCTGACTTTTCTCTTAACAGCTCAGCCATATGAACAGGTAGATACTGAGGAGGTAATCTTTCATAAGCCAGCTGGTATTTTTATAGCAAAAAAATGATTTTAAAAACAACTAAACCACTACAAAAAACCCAACCCCAATCCAACCCCCAAGCCCAGTCTGTTTAGACGAGTTCTGACTGCTTTGGAGTGGGAAAAACATCCAGAGCCAGCCTGTGATTCTTCCTAGTGCATGCTGTCAAAAGCAGTGTTCTGAAGGGTCATAATGCGGATTGGATTTTGGCTTGTGAAATGAGAACTCGGAATTTGAAAGTAGGAGGTAGGGTCTTTTCTGAAGACAACAGGTTTTCAAAAACATTTTGGCTTTTTTCTTGTATGCGTTCCATTTTACAAGAGTGAATAAGAATTGGCGAGATACTGAAGATCTCACCTGCAGAAGATGCAGCACCATGGTTTTCTTCATACCACTAGACTAATTCACCTGAACCTTTAATAGACAGATTTAAGACTTGAAGAGTTAAAAACTAACAGCTGTAAGCCTCAAGGAGTTCTTGTGAAAATGAAAGTGTATGCATAAAACCTCATGTTTCCCTTTTTTTCTCATTATCTGTAGTGTGTAACTCAATGGAGTTTTAACCACCAGCTGAAATGTGGAGAGCTGGGAGTCCCAGTTGCTGTAAAAGGTTGCATTTTCTGTGCATACTGTGTGATAGAGTGAGGGTTTGATATTTTTCTTTTTAAATCCCTGAAAAATATCCAGCAGATGTTTGCTAAAGTAATTTTGGGGCTTTGCTCTGTTTGCTTCCTAAAATTATATCCCAAGCTAACATTGCCATCATCACAGAAAAGCCACCGCAATGTTTGCCACTGTGTGTCATCTCCCTGGTGGCCTCAGTAGAGAGGCAGAACTTAGACAGGACAATGCAACTTGCAGATAGTGGAAACTTTTTGAGGCAGGGCTGTCTGGAGATGATAGTGGGGAGGTTGTGGTCAGAAGCAGGACTTTGACCCTCTCAAGGCTGGTGCTCTGATTTCACCACTAGTAAAATTTGTAAAAAAATAGTAAAAAATAGTTAAAAAAAAATTTAAAAATTAGTCAAATACAATATATAATATTTAATCTAGGAGATATTATATAGTATATAATGTATTACTTTCTATAATGTAAAAGTCTTTGTAGGGGTGTGTGCTACAGTTCAAGATTTTTACACCTAAAATTTTCTATTCGGATTTTTTGGAAAGGGGTGGTTTAATTCATGTACATGGAACTGTTGCCTGCTTCTGGAATGGTGCACTTGTAGTCCTCCCAAATAGTGATTCCCAACCATGTTGCTGTAGAAACAAAAATATTGTAGGACAAGTTATGGAAATAGAGAGAAAATCAACAAAATAGTTTAAAAGTCAAATTTTTCTTAGGTCCATCCATGGAAACTACAGTAAATATGAAAGTAAATTTAATTGCAGAGTAGGATCTAGGTTACTTCACATGGCAACAGGCCCTTTCTTTGCTGGTTCTGTCTCTCCACTCAACACTGTAGCCAAGAACCACAATTTCAGAAGTCTCTATTAATGTTTGGGGATTGCTTCATTGCCTTGTTAATGAACAGTTGAATTAGGTGGTTTATTTTTAGAAACAGTTTTTTTATTTTTATTTCAAACTAAAGTTTGCTTAGTCCAAGTAAATCTGATTTTTTCCAATGGGTCTTTTTCTGTACAGATACTTCCAGCTCTGCTCCTGAAAAAAAAAAAAATCTTCCTATTCCTATCAAAGCTTGTAGGCAGTTGTTGCCTGAGTTTTGCTTTGTCTTTCCTAACAGTCATAAAACAACCGTTTTGAAGTTGCTTGACACCAGCTAGAAAGTTTTACGTAGATAAAATTAAAAATAGAAAATGCTTAAGTCTGTATGGGAGTAAACTGGGGGTCACACTGTTGTAAACTAACCCAACTCCCAAATACAACTTGGATTCAAATTAAGGTGGCAATGGTGGTTGTTATTGTTACTATTCCTTTTTTTGTACCTGTGCCTGCCCAGGCTGGGTTCTGGAAGATAACTGCTACGCACAGAGAAATTAGAAAGCAAAGCCTCTTCAAAAACCCAGAAATATCTATGTTCACAGAATATCACAAGTTTTGTAAAGAGTTTGCCAAAGGAGGAGATAGGCCAGAGACGAGACAAGGATGAGCAAGTATCGCTGGTCCAAGTTGGTAGCAGCAAACACAAGAATGAGCAAAATGAGTATTATTTTTGCCTTGGATTCTGCTGATTTGAAAGGGTCAGGGATAGCACTTGGCTCCAGGTTGCTGGGAGAGGCAAAAACATAATGTGGGATATTCTGTAAACAAAGGTTACAGATCGTCCTGTGACCTGTCTTTTTTTTGTCCTGGGATTTCATCCTAATTAGGAGTGAATTGAGTGGGGCTTGTTCTTTTCTCAGCTCCTGGTCCAAGTCTACTGTATTAATAATATGTGGGTTAGGGAAGGAACATAAAGGACTAATTTTATATGATGCTATTTAGTTAATTAATGTTTCATGTGATCACCAAATGATAAGAGTTAAGCAATTGATATATTTTTGTTCTTTGTGATGCTGGTAACCAGTCAGACAGGTCCTGCAAAACTTGACCTGTCTTTGTACAAGCAAATTTTGATAACTCATCTTCACTGAGGACTGACTTTCCCCCCACCTTCTTCAACACAGATTTGAGAAGCCCATAGAGATATTCATCTTTCTGAGAGCAGAAATTCATGACTGAGGAAAATTCTATACAAAATATATAGAGGACACATTTCTGTTTGTTCATCTGATTGCTCAAAAATAATATAGGAAATTGAAGTTTATCTTCACAAAGTTTGCCTGCATGCAGAGCTCAATAGGGAACCAGGGATCGTTGTCTTTGGAACCTTCATGCACCAGCCTGCTCTTGGTGGTGTCTTATATGCTGCTGCTTTTCCTGGAGCTCTCTGAGCTGTAGGGTTGGAAAAGTAAACTCTGTCAAAGTAAACCAGCAGGAAAAAGTTCCTGGTTTTATATATTGAGGAGGTTGATTTCAGAATTTGGTTGTGCGTGTGTTTTGTAGTTGAAAAACAAAAGAAATTCCTATTTATTTTATTCATTCATGTATGTCATGCTACAAATTTTGGCTAGACCAGATTGATAATAATACAACTTAGGGATGCCAGACCTGCCTGGAAGGACAACCACTTCACATCTGAGATGATCTTTGGCCTGTGTGAGCACAGGGTGTCATGTCACAAGTGTGGGCTCGGACTTGCTTATGCTTATTCCTATGATCAGCATCCCACACCTGCGCACCTTGTGCCACGATGCGTTTTTTCCCCTATCTGCTGAAGGCTTGGGGTAACACAGCAGCAGCCACAACTGCCCAGGTGCCCAGAGAGATCTGGGGTGCCTCACCCTCCTAGCTGGGGAGGCCCAGGTGGGGTTTGGGAAGTCACGCTGAATTATGCGAGTGACTGAAGTTCTGGGCTGTGTCGTTCTTGGGGGAGATGCCACTCTGTCACCCCCGTAGGAAGCTCAGGTGCTGCAAAAGAACCTTAGGACAGTGTCTAAGTCATGGAGTAAATGTGTGAGTAACCCTCCTACTCACAGGGTGTCAGCTGGGAGCAGAAGCACGTGCAGAGGACTTCGTGCTCCCAGCACCGCTAATCATGTGAGCACGTTGGGTTGGGGCACAGAAACACTGAGCTCCACAGAAACGGGAATGTGTCGTCATATCTTTCTCCTAGTTCAATCTTTGTATTGATTTATCATGATTAGAGGTGCTTCTTTAGTGCTAGTAATGTCTATTTTTTTTTTCCTATTACATATTTCTATGGCAGTTTTTCCATGTGATATATTTTGGGTCACACATTAATTTACACCAGCCTCTGTTCTGCAAAAAAGAGTTTGTGAACTAAATGAAAAGAAATGGGGAGGGGGAAGTCTAGCAGAGCCCAGGCTTTTGTTTCATGTTTTGGATGTATTTTCTTTTTAAAATAAAATTGTTGATATGCATTTGCTTTTATTTTTCTAGCCTTCCTCTTGCTGATGACCGGGTTCCTGTTTGATCCTGTTTACAAGCTTTCGAAGATTGAAAATAACCCCAACTCCTCTGCATTGGGTAGGAAAACAAAGCCATATAAAGACATACTGCAATTACTCTGGAGGGCTGGCAATAAGGAAGAGTGTGGTACGAAGGAAGAGCTCGTGGAGAAAAGGGAGAAGGTTACTAGGTTACCACAAAAGACATTAGTGTACTCAGTTTTTCTCACCCACTCTTGGAGTGGGGAGGAGGGGGAAGAGTGGGCATGTCAGCAAGTAAATAAGCATTCTCCAGTGTGTGTGTTCCCAGTGTAAATATTTTAAGTTTGTCTATACTTTCTGATACTCGTTCAAGCTGCTTTGCAGTTGTATTTCAATCTATTGAAAACACCCAATTGGATAACTTCTAAAGATTTTTGGGTTTGAGTTGTTGTTTTGTTTGGTTTTTAGTTTTGTTTTGGCTTGAATTTTTTTCTGGTTTTGTGGATATATGTGCAATATTTTCATCATGTTGCTGTGTAAATATCTATATCCCAAGTACTACATTTTTATAAATATGACATTCCTTGTCCTTAGGGGGCTAGATGGGGAACAATCTGGTTAAATGTTGTTGGTCTGACAGGAGACTTAGATGCAGATAATCCCACAGTTATTGTGTCTCCTTGATCCTGTAGTAGATTTTTGTGTTTAACCTGACTTCCATGAATAGAAAATGTTTGCACAACAAGGTTTCAAAGACTGGTGCTTCCTTTTGGTAGCCTTGTTTTAATCCTGGTTACTGTGGATCTCAGGAACTGGAGTTGAGGTTGGCACTCCCGAGTGTGATGTGTTTGTCCTGGGGTTAGGTGTCACCTCCCCGTGACCAGGTTGCTCTCCTGTTTCTTGTATCATGAATTGCTAAAACATCAAGGTTAGAAATGCAGCCGTGGTGACGGGTAACATTCATGTTCTGATTTCCTGGGTGGAAATGAGGAAAAGGTGGTCAAGAGCCAGAGCTGTGCAACTGAGATTTTAGGGCTGACAAAAATGAAACCCAGAGAAAGCCTTCTTGATTTCAGTATGATTTTGTTCACATGCAGAGGGCTATTCCACTGTTCTTTTTCAGAAAAAAAATAAAAAATTCTACCTAAATTTGAATGCAGGATTATGTGAATGATTGATAATATTATGGTGT
Source organism: Pardalotus punctatus (assembly GCA_013400915.1). Taxonomy (NCBI): domain Eukaryota; kingdom Metazoa; phylum Chordata; class Aves; order Passeriformes; family Pardalotidae; genus Pardalotus; species Pardalotus punctatus. The sequence continues at coordinate 605,610 of VZTX01003182.1, read as the reverse complement.
AAATCGATGCTTTTCTGCTCTGTGGTGAGGCCTTAGACACGCATCCGAGATGACAGTCTAAGTCATGGTATTTTAACATGATTGATTCAGATATGGAGAAGTTGTATGATTCACTTATATCTTTCTAAATGCCAGAAGTCAGTTGTGACATTCTCATCTTTTCCTCTTCTAAATAAGCTTATCAAAGAAGAAATCACTAATTTGCTAGGCAGTGCTTAATAATCAAGGAAGTGAAACTTCTATTTTACAGAAAAAGAAGGAAACCTTTTGCTGAGTTGCTGAATGATTTTTAAAAAATAAAAGTTTGTGATGTACTGAGCAACTAATTTTTTTAAAAATTATTTTCATTTTTAAGGTCTTCATTCTGAGAGGGGTCACTAGCCTTTGAGAATTGAGCCACTTTGTTGACAAATCTGTCCTCTGAAATGAACAGCATTAATTAGAACTTTATGCTGCAGATTCTTACTTTTTAATGTGGGTGGTGATAACAACAAAAATGTCTAACGAATTTGAAGTTGATTTTAAAAGGTCTGCCACCTGTAGATAAAAATGTGCATTACTACACATGGTAATTATCAAGATCAAAGGCTGTGATATGATCCATTGGCCTTTTGAAACCAAAACACTTACTGTAAAGAAAAAAAAGGCACTGATTTCTCCATCTATGTTAATATAGGACATGCCTGTACATTTAGCTGTATCGATACACTGTAATATATCTATGGGAAAAAAGATACTTTGGATTATGTTAGACCCAAGTTTCCCATCATTTCCTCTACGGACTTACAAAGCTCTTGCTATTTTTGTATGTGTTGAGGGATTTTATTATTTTTATGAAAAAATCTAATGATATGGATTGCTAAAAATATTCAGGTGTCTGAGAGAGCAGCAAAACATCTCTGAGCCACCCTACAAAAATAAACTAGTTTTGTGCATGCAGAATGAAGAAGCAAGTACACAGGAACGGATTCCAGCTCCAGGCTTTTTTTCAGGGGCATTTGCAATAGGGGAGGGGAGAACAACCCAGCCACTATCATTGTAAAAATTATGAAAAGCACTTTGATGGTCCTTTTTAAAGTCACTTCACTAAAGAGGGGCCAAAGCAAAAGCCTGAAAGGCAACTCATTGGCTCTTAACAACCTCAGCCCCTCGCTGCTATTTGCAGCTGAGAACAAGTGCCTGCACACGCAGTAATGGTGAGGAAGGCTAAAGGAAAATAAAGGACACGAATGAAGGATTTTCTGTTTTCATGTAAGTACTTGGAACACCAAGCAAGCGAAGAAGCAGTGATTTTAGCTAAGCTAATGTAATAGCAGACCATTGCACCCAAACTGTCTCAGCAGAACTTCCTGCATAATTAGATTGTAAATCTTCTCAACTGAGGAAGTTTTGCCCAGGGTCAGATTGTCTAAGTAATAATCCATTCTACACAAATTAGAAGATTTGAACTGCTGGGATACATTATTACATTAGTTTTGTTTTTTATTCCTAATATAACTAAGGAGAGCAAATGCAACAATTCTTTTTCTTTTATTCTTTTTAATTATGTTATGTCTCTTTAGTTTTCGTTTACCTCAGAAGGCCTTTCTTGTAGGTTTTGGGATTTTTCCTGAGCAATGATGAGGAAGTTGTTATATAGGCAAATTAATAAATTTTTAATACACTTCAGAAAGTGATACCACAGAATCCTTTGGCCACCAGATTCTGTGATATCACTTCTTCAGTCAAAAATTTAGTCAGAGATGCTGCTGCTCTTTTTGTGCTGTTGAAGTTTTATCTTCCACTATCACCCCCGTGTTCGACAAAGAACAGAAATTCATCTTCAGAGTAAGAATTATTGGGTGAAGATTTACTAATACCTAGTTTACAACAGGCAGGGATTTAAGTTAATATTAAGTTCAATTATTTTCTTTGAGAAAAGGAAGATTATGGGTACTTCACGTGCATATACAGCTATATGTAAAACTGATGGGGTAAATCCTGAAGTTCTTATTCAGGCAAAAATTGCCATTGAAATTTCAGCAATTGATCTGCTTGAAGAAAGCCAAGTCTGCAGCATAGCACAGATGAATTTATATAGTTTGGACTTGTCATGGTGTATTTTGAGGGGGGGGGTGGTTTTTTGGTGGTTTTTTGTTGTTTGTACATTTGACTTTCCCTATAAAATGGAGCAGTGGCCAACTGCTCAGGAGAGCCTTTTGGAAATAAAACAGCTTTTTGGGCTGGATTCTCTTCTTACTGAAAATTCAAAAGACACAGAATGGTAATTTTTTTAAAGACAAGAAGGAAACTATCTGGTGTGAGGGGTACTAAACTCCTCATTTGCTGTCTGCTTAATGTGCTCAAGGGTAGAAAAAGTACGAAATGGAATAGATAGTTCTGTGTTTTGAAATGCAGGAATATTTTACATGCCTGATGCCAGTTCCGTGAGCTCAGCTGCCTGGTGAGTCTGTGGTCAGCTGACTCTGCAGAGCACCGGCAGCTGAAAGCAAGGCAGAAGTTTGGGTGGAAATTGCAAGCGCTCTCTAACGTCCTGGAAATGGGGATACTCCCAGACCGATGGATGGCTGCTCACCCTTCCAGGAGCAGACTTCCGTGTACTTTGTTATTTTTCTATCCTGCTGTGAGACAACAATGGATGCGAAAAAAGAATAATACTTTAGAAGACATGAAGGAAAAAAAATAAAGATCTGTGAAAGCCTTTTGACACTGGCATTTTGGGGAAACACCATATCCTTCGGGTGCCCTTGGAAACATTACAAGAGCATTGGAAGCCAGTGCATAAACCTTTATTTTTTGCTTCTACTTAAAATCCAAACTTGCTATCATTGCTGCCATTATAATCCTTATAAAATTACTTTTACATACTTAAAATTTACATTATTATTATTATTATTATTTAACAGCAAGTAGTTGTGTTTCTTTCTTTCTTTTTTTTTTTTTTTCCCCTCAGAAGCATCAGATATAAAGAAAATCAGAAATCAGACCTCAAGACTACTTTTGAGGCAGAAATAATCCAACCATTATTTCTGGTGTAAAAGGTTTGTGAATAGCATCATTTGCCTAGAAGCTGTTTTCCAACCTAATAACTCCTGGAATAATGACCTAAAACTGTTTCCAAGAGGATTAAGGCCCATATAACTATTAGGAAGTATAAGTTTCTGAAAAAGCCTCTGTCTGATTGGTGGAGAGGTGAGTTCTGATGTAGGTTAAAGCTGCTTGCTTAGGAGAATCAGTTTCAATCTCTCTGAAGTCAAAAGTGTTGAAGTAATCCCCTAGAGAAGGATTGTCTGAGGGCTTTTTCTTCCTTTATATATGTAATATATATGTGTATATATAGATATTACTTATTGCCATAATGACCTGGAAGATGGTCATTTAACTGGGTTTTTAATCCATTTGGGAGGGGCTTTTTAATCTTCTGCTTCAGTGTGCCTTGAGCAAAAGCTGTTCAAAATGGGCTGAGATTGCAGCTGAACACTTGGCTTGTTGGTTAATCATCACTTGAACACTCTTCATTGGAGAGACTGTGGAACAGAATTTATTATCTGTAATGATATTGGTGTGTTTTTAGGGTTGTGCACATGTTGGATGTTCTGTGCTCTTGTTAATTGCTTTTTCAGCTAGTGTGGCCTGTAAAGGGGAGGGAGGAGAAGACATGGGCTCAGGATGATTTGGGAATATCCAATGTACAGGGGTCAGGCATTACGCATTAGAGGAATGCAGGATTTGCAGCTGAATCTGTTTGATAAAGAGCTGCTCACTGAGTTTTGCTTTTAAATTGGCAAAACTTCCCAGCTGTGCATCAAAATGCACTGGTGACAGAAGTTCACCACAGAAAGCACGTGAATTCACACTGCAATGGCTGTTAACCACCTATTGTTTTTCACCTTCTTGAATTAACCGGAGCTAATGCCGGAGCTTCTGGCCAAATCCCAGAAATGTCTCAGCAGATCACACTGAAAACCTGAAATCATCAGCGAGTTCAGCCAGCTTTATCCTAGGATGCCTTCCTTGCCAGCAATCAGGATTGGTTTACATCTGTCCCAAGAGCATACTCGTGTGAGAAGGTGAAATAAACATCTGGCATTAGCAAAGGAAAATAGAATTGTTTTATTTACTTGAGGAATTAGTATCACCGCCCATTCAGAAATCTGTAATAATATGCATGTGCTGTATTCGTTTTGACCTTTAGAGAAATTTGGCCTTATGTGAAATTTAAAGGTAATTTAGCAGACCTTCTCACTAATAAGGTAACAGTAAGATTTGCCTGTCAAATTTTGTTGTTATACAAGACAGGGCCAGTTTTGTGGGACACTGAAATCCATCTTTAAAAAAATGCAGAAGGAATATAATCAGTGATGGTACTTAGCATGCAGCTGAATTGGGCCCTGTTTCGAAAAATCACTCTAATTTTTACAGTGGTTGACTGTAGCCACAATAGAGAAAAGTGAATAAGTGTTTGCTGATTAGATCTGTGGCCAAATTCTTATTTCTGATGCAGGGTGCACAGTGCCAAAAATCTGATGCATATGCTTATGAAAGATTTTTCTGGTTCTATATGTACTATAAATACTTTCCACATGGCTTTATACAAAGCTCTCTGTTATTTCAGTAAGTCACAAGCTACTAAGCCAGATCCAAAGAAGGTGAAGCTCTGAATAAGGTTCTTTAACATTTTATGACTTTGAAACGCTGGTTTAGAGTATATTTGCTTCATTAATTTGTGGCTTTGATCTCAGTTGGGTAAGCATTGAAAAGATAGGCAAAATTTTAATGGGGAAAAAAACAACCTTTTCACAAAGGTCTCTTGTTGCCCTTAAGTTAACAGACTGAAGAAAGCTCCTTTTCATTTTCAGTAGTCTAGGTTCTGATTTTAAATCAGGAACATGTAGTTTTAGTTCAAATAAATCATTCAAGGAATGTTGTCACTGAAGATCTTATTTGGTGTGACCAGATCTGGCAAAATTGCTTGCCTAGGGTGAACAGGAATCTCTCCTGGGATTTTTAGAGGGAAAAAAAAATTTAAAAAAAAATCTGTACTCCGTCTCCTCCCAGCTGTGGACAGAAGGAGTAGCTGTGCAGGAGGTTCTTCCCTAGCTCCAGACGGGTCTGCCCAGTGGCCCAGGAGCTCCTTGGAGTGCTCCCAAGCAACAGTAAAATTAAGTCTGGCTACTGCCTTCCTGGTTTCTCTTTTTTGTATAAAGACCTTGAATTCCAGCATTGCAACTAAAAAGATGAGAAGAGAGCAGATTAGCTGCAGAGGAAGAGTTTGGTAAACCTAAGCAGAAAACTCTGAGCTGAACTGCAGAGATATTTTGCTCATTGCAGCAACAGGTTGCTCTAATTCCTCCTTGTTTGTTTGAGTTTTTTTTTTCAATCACCATTTATATGGTCAGGTTAAATTCAAGATAAATGACGGGACACCTTTTTTTCCCTCCTCTCCCTTTTATTTCCCCCCGGAGAAGCAGCTTGACATTACCAATGGAAAGCGCAGCTTTGCTCCCAAAACTGGTGATACAAATACAGTATCAGTTCATTTGTTTGCTTTGTCCTTTGCTCGTAAGCTTCATAACTGTGCCTTCCTACTGTTCCTTTCCCACATACCTGAGGTTTTATCCTTTCTAGCATTGCAGCCCTGAGGGAGTCGAGTCCACTCCGTGCCACGTGTGGGTGTGGCCACCAAATCGATGGCGAGTGTAGGGCAGGTTGTGGTCATCGCTTACAGCTGTGTAAGAGCATAGAGACAACTGGGTTGGGGAGTTCAGGATTTTGGGAGTGCATATGTGGGCACGGGAAGATTACTGGGGCAGGGGGTCTCACGTGTGGGGTTAGAGACAGCGAAGCCGGGCTTGCAGATCTCAGCAGTCGCAGTCCGAACAAATGCTCTGGATCCCCTTCCTCAGGCAAGGGGGGAAAGGAGCATCCAAGGACACTGCCACCCCACAGCTGCCTTTTGGTCAGCCTCCCCAAACTCAGGTGAAAGAGGTAAAGATGACGATGGTGATTTTATAAAAGCTGGTGTTTTGTGCTTTCCCCCACGAGCTGGGTGGAGGATGATGCTTTGATGGCGCTGGGGAGTGCTGAGCCCTCGGAGGGTCCGGTGTCCCTGCGGTGCCCCAGGCTGGAGCACCTGAAGCCTCCACCTGAGCCATTGGATGGGAACCCTCCTGGGGAAAAGGGGGCGTTCAGTGGCTGGAACTCACGAGGGAGGTGAGCCGTCAGCTGCTGCTTTCTGCACCTTGGAAAGGGTTAATGCCGAGGTGCTCCATTGTATTAATGATGGTTGTCTCTTCACAGGCCCGTTGGGCTCTTTCAGGGGCCTCTCAAAACAATGAGTGCAGTGAGGCTGTTCTGTCTAATTACTCCAAGACAGGGATGCTAAAGAGGAATTAATGACAGTTGACAAGTGCAATTAATAATTATAGCAAAGCTGGGAGTCATGCAGCAGGCAGATGACAATAACAGGGTAACTGTACATGACAGCTTTCATCCGTTCCCCCCTGCCCCGCCTGCTTCTCCTTTCTTTTACCCTTTCATGTGAGCTGCTGCAGGAGCCGGGCCAGCCCGTGTGTGGACAAGGAAGGAGAAGATCTAGTTCCTTAGATTTGTCCAATTCCTAACCTGCCCCTCCCCACCCCACTCTCTCCCTCCTAAGAAAAAGTAAAATTGGAAAAAAAAAAAAATTTACAAAAATTACCAACAGCACCAAGTTAGCAGCACAGGCTTCTGTTAGCTTTCACGGTCAGGTGTTGACAAGACTACTTAAAATTCATGTTGTGAGATTGGAAGGAGAAGGGGACAGGGAAAGGCAGCAGCAAGCTGGAGTTGAAGTGGGATTTCCATATCAAAGGCCAGGCCTTTGGCTCTGAATGGTAATTAAAGTACCCAGATTTCATCTCCTTGGTCAGCTCATGAAAAGGAAAAAAAAATTAGAGAGAGGATTTTTTCACTCCCTTTAGACTACAGTACAGCAAGCAGTAAATTAAATGAAAGTTGAGCTAAAAGGTGCCTAACGCTTCAATCTTTTGCATCTAATAGAATCTATGATGTTTTTAAAGCATTTATTCAGTTCACATCTTCATCTTGCTGTGATTATAAAGGATATCATGTCTGCTTACATTTATTGGGCACACATCTTGGCCTTCCCAGGGTTGTAAAAGGATTTAACTTTGTATTATGTTGCTGTTGTGTTACGGCCCTTTGGCTTTGGGGAAAAAAAAAAAGGGGGGTGGGGGGGTGAGAAAAGAAAGGGGAAAAAGGCACATTTCTGTGTAATTTCTAGTTGGTCATTGTAGGAACCACTAACAGGGAGAACCAAATAAATGCAAATTTAATGAGGCATGGGGAACTAGTAATGAGATACAACACCTTGAGGGTGTTGGTTCAAACCAGGACTGTGACACTGTTGAAAATGGCCACAAACCAGCAGTCACGTGGCAGTAAATGTAAAATGTTTTGTCACTTTGGTCCAGTTCCAGTGGACACTGAGTGGTGAAATGGAAGCCCTGCTTGCATTTGTCCCTCTTCAGGGACAAGGACTGTAGGACCATGTCCTCCTGGGATTTCCTGCTTGTGGTATGTTCAAGTCAGGGTTATGCTGTAAAAACTTGCAATGCTTTCCCCCTTGGCCATCTTGATTCCAGGTCTTCTGTAGACATGCAGCGGTCTCCAGTTTTTGGAGCTCTTGGGGTTTGGCCTGCCAGCAGCACTGGGTGAATGCCAAAACCCTGTGAGTTTGACCAGTGCTGCTGGTGCCCTGTTGTGCCCTCCAGTTTCTCTTTATGTTTGTGCTGGCCAACCAGTTACTCAGCACCTTGGGCTCCTGCCTCTGAGTTTGCACCTCAGTAAATACCTGGTTGCACCCTCTTTGGCTGAATGCCCCAAGGAGAAAAGAAGTTTAGCTCTTTTCTGTTCCGCTTCATAGTTATGAAAGACTGAAACCTCAAGTATTGGGGCCAAATGTGTAATTGAAGGTGACCAGGCTGGGTCAGAACCTGCTACAGGTCACTGAAAATATCTGTCCTGGCCTCACTGGATGGTGGATCAGTTCCTTGAGCTCAGATGCTGAAGTCTCTCTGGTTTGGTCCATTTTCCTACAGTTACATCTCCACTATCCCAAATGGGAGCCATATTGATATGAGTCACTGTAGAGGTGGGTGGTACTGGTGCTGTCCTGTGTGTATTGGTACAGCAGTTGAGATGGAAGGGGTGAGAAGAGCTCCTTGGAACAAAGCATGGAATAGTAAAAATAAAAATTTAAAAAGGAAGGAAAGGGGGGGGGAAAGGCAAAAACTGTTGCTGTAACAAAGAACAAGAACTTAGAAATAAGCCAAACTAAATACTCACTGAGCACAAACCTAGCCTGATCCTGAGGCTTGCAAATATAGGCTTGTATTCTAAATTCTGAGGTTATTTTCCTTCCTCCCTTTTTTTCTTTCTCTTCCTTTCTTGCTCTTTTCCTTCTCTCTTTCTCTGTAAGGTATGCTTTCCTCCCCCCTTGCCCCCAGCTCGAGTGCATCATTTTCTGCTATTGTGTTTAAAAAAACTCTGCTGCAGGGGCTCTGAAATGAATAAAAATGTAATCCTCAATGTGCCCATTGTGCACTCTCATTTGTTTTTGCTGTATCGATTTATCAGCGGAGGGAAATTACTCGCTGGAAGAGAGGATGCCAGTCAGAATGACATTTATTTCATAGTACAAGGAGGCTCTCCAGCGTGTTTCCATGTAACCCAGATATTGGAGCTGTAAAAGGGCTTGTAACAAGGTTTAGTGCTATGATTAGATCGTGTGGAGCACCTTGCTTTCATAACAACAGGCACTTGGCAGGAGCCAAGGCCTCAGGTTATGGTCAACTTTTTTATTTCCTTTTACCTTAACACAGAGTATTTGGCTTGCACCTTAGAATATTCCTCTGTTCAATACTCAAGCATGCCAGCTTCTGAAATCTTACTTGGTATTTATAAGGGTCTTGAGCATTCATGCCACTGAGTTTAAAAGAAGAAGAAAATTTTAAAAAAAGACAAACTATTTACTTGATAACCTTTTTAGCTTTGTGCTTCCTTGCAGTTCTAGTGAAATAACCCCATGATTTTAATTCACCAAAGTAATTTTTTTCCTCCAGTGTCTATAAGGTATGGTTGCTCAAGGTAAAAATGGAGCATATTCTTTACCCAAAACCTGTAATAGGTATGTATGAGTTGCAGATAAAGATGGGACTCAGGAGGCTGAATCGTGGTCCAGGGTTTGTGCTTGCTGCTGGCTAGTTTGTGCTGAGGGCTTTGCCGTGCTGATTTGTCTGGGGTCTGTTTAGCTCAGCAGCCCCTTTTCAACAGCACTGAAGGTCAGGTGGCTCCAAGCAAGACTCACAGTTCCCAGAGTGGGTCTTGCTCCGTGGCTCTGCTCTTTCGCAGCCAGATGCTGGAGTGCTCTCCACAGCATTCATGTGCCTTTGGAACTGCTGCTGGTGGGGAGAACACCTCTCCTGACCATGGCAGGAACGTGGGGAAGTAGGCAGTAGGAGGTATGGGAAGTTATGTCTTTGTTGAAGATTGCTTGATGCTTCCCATCCTAAAACTCTCAGTTCAGCTGTTCATATTTTTGCCAAACGATTTCAGCTTTGGCTGGTATTTTCCATTTTGGGTGTTTGCCTCAGACATTTAAAAAAAAAAATTAAAATAATTTTTCAGCCAAAATGGCTCAGCTGTCCCCAAGCTGAGAGAGGAAAAAAAAAAGTTGTTTTGCTTTTATTAAAAATATTCTGTCTCAATGGAAAGCTCAGCTCCCAAGTTACAAAACTCTGAAATGCTAAATTGTGTATCCAGTAGTAACTTTATTGAGTGATAAAATTAAACAGGTTTACCTAGCCTGTGGAGTTTTTTACTAGACTGTGAACCCACTGGCTTACGTGTCTCTGCTGCCTTGTCTTTGGGATGATGGCTGGGAAGACATGGTTAAGGTGAGCTCAGCTAGAACTATTGAAATCCATCAGCCTACAGCTCTCTCTCTCTTTTAAACAGAGGATGATGCTGTTGATACAGCTGTATCCAGCTGTACTAAAATCTCAGGCTGCACTTGAGCCCCAGAATGAGCTGAGGGCTTTGCTAGCTAAGCTTGACCTAAACTGAACTGTTCCTTTCTAGTCTAGATGAGATGTGTTATTTTCCTCCTAAAGTTCAGGTCAGAAATAGAGAGAGAGGGAGCAAAGGAGAGTAGTACAGAACTGTGGAAGAGAAATAAAATCAAGTAAGTGGCTGGCAGAGGCAGAGGACAATGCTATTGTTCTTGGTAAGGTTGGGAGCGTGCATGCAAATAGGTCTGATGGATTTGTCACAGCAGCAGGAGAGCGGCTCTTCCCTGGGGCACCCGTTATTTGTGTGACACATCCCCTCCTGCGGGCAGGCATTGAGCCTTTCAGAGAGAACAAATGACAGGTTTCTTTTCTGTGCCTTGCTGAGGTAGCAAATGGCCAGTGCAAGGAAAGAGGTGTCTGCTTTTGGGGAGAAGGGTTGGAGTGTGTGCGTATGTGGACCTGAGGAAAGGAGGTCTCAGCACACCACAGACTGAAGATGTGAATGGGTTAAGGCAGCCAGAAAATCATCTAAGCATCTATGATGGCCTGCATTCTTAATGCCTCGTGTGGTTTAGGAAATACCTGCTTTGTCAATGCATTGGATGATGGGAGCGTTGATTGATCTGTATTTTTTTTCTCCTTCTGCATACCCAAGCAACTATATTTGGAATGAAATATGGATTCTGATAACGAGAAGATAAATGGAAAAAATGAAGTTTAAATAGTGTTGTTATCTTAAAATGAATGCTTGAGTAACATGCAGGCTAAAACTATTTAAGCATATGGAAATGTATGTGAAATCAATATACTACTATGTCACTTTTTGCGTCAGAATCAGCATGTGTCTGTGCTGACAAAATGCCATGCATTACCTTTCCCCATCTGTTCAAAGCACATTTAGGAGTGCCTTGAAAAGCTTTTGCAAGTCATGACATAAACACACAACTGGATGGTGCAGTGTAGATAGAGCAGGAATCTAGTAAAGCCTTCTTTAAAGGGAAATTATTTTAATCCTTTTCAAGCAAGAAATTAATTTTCAAGAAAAAAAATATGGTGCCAGTATAAAAGTATAGTAGCATTTACCAGTCATATCCACGTTAAACATTTCTTCCCAACTTTATATCAGAAAATAGCTTTCAACGTGGAGAAAATCCAAAATCAATTAGTTCAGTTTAAGTTATTTCAAATTTCATTGTTAGTTTTTAAAGAACATCTTCCAGACTGTCTCTAAACTTTGCATGGAAATTAATTTAGTTAGAAGTTTTCTTCCCACTTGCATATTCCAGCCTAGAGAAGCGGCAGATTTGCAGAGATCAGCAGTAAAAATAGTACCATTAATTCCCACACAGTAGTACCTGAGTAGTTCTTCAAATGTCACTTTCTTTGTAATTATTGACTTTTTACTGGTGTTTCAGCAGAGCTTCTCATACTATGATATGTAATAAAGCCACACTACTCTCACTTATGAGTCTAGGTAACTACACTCATCTTACAACATGAGTGTAATTGTTCATCCACGTGACTTTCTTGATGATTTTACGTGATTTTCTTTTAAGAAGAGCCTTTTACTCGTAGATACTCAGAAGGCTGAGAGGTAGCTCGCTGTCTGTGTGCTTCCCTAAAATACAGGACTCTCCTTACACACCCCAGGTGATTGCCATTTCTAGGGCAGTGGCCTCAATCTTTTAGGCAACTTTCAGGACCACACAAGTTTGAAATCCTTATCTATGGTTTCCTTCCTATCTGTGTAACCTGATTATAATTCCATCCATCAACTCATAGTTTTACCCCAGTGAAACTCTGGGTAAATATTGATCTACAGCAGCTGGTGGTGTGAGATCTTCTCTGTAAGCAGAGGGACCTGTAGATCAACAGAAGGGAGTGCCTGAAGTGAGAGCTGCTCAGAGAGTCCAAAGTGACCACTCATTTCTGGGGAGGGTTGGTTCCTTGATAGACTGCAAGGCTGTAGAAGTTCTGTGGAGCAAAAACCCCAGGTCCTAGATGGATAATGTTCCTGCTTCTGTGGCCCCTGGGCAATGACTAAGGGAAAGTGATGGAAGCACAAAGGAGGAAATTATTGTTGGAAAGTTTCTCTTTGAAAGTGCAATGTAGTTTGAGAACTCCCAAACTATTAACAGAGTTAGGACCAATAGGAATCAGAGGAGTGTTGCCTAATCTGGTTCCTCCTTAGAATAGACCTTGCAAATTTTCTGCATCAAAATTAATGAAATGAAAAGGTTTATAAAAGTGCAAATTGGTAGTAGCTATTATTGTGACTTTTATCTTCTTATTCTTTGCTTATTATAGTGCTATATTTGGAAAGCATTTCAAACAAGAGCCAAAAGCAATGGAAAGACCTTCCTTTTGAAGCAAAATTAGAACCATTAGTTGGAAAATCCAGCACTGTGATGTTTGTTCATCTCTTCACCATTGGCAAATTTTGTTTTCGCTTGCAAGTGTGAACCAGGAGATTAGACACTTCCAAAGGCTCGTTCACTGCGAAGTTTTGCAGGTGATTTCAGTTTAATGCAACCAGATAATTGTAGCCCTGGGGCTTGGCTAGGTTATAAAGCTGCTAATCCAGACAATATTATCCAATCACATGTTGTGCTTATATGAGACCTCTGCCTTTAATAGTCTCTCCCTGTGCTTGTAAGTGGTGGGTTTGGTCTGTTTTTTTTAGCATTTTCTGTTTGGTTTTTTTGTGTGGTTTGTTTTGTTTTTTTTTTCCCCCTCAGCAGCCCTATAAAAATGAGACTCAGGAGAAGATTAAGCTCCCGAACAAGTCACTGGAGTTATGCAGTGCTCTGTTATATATACACCCTGTACATGAAATGAACATACATCATGGATAAGCTGGCTCACAATGCTGAAGTGTATGTTCACCTCCGCATTTAAGAGAGGGTAAGGTGGTGGGCACTGACAACTCTGAAAACTAAAGTCTATATTTAGTTCTAGGCCCACATGTAGCTGAAGCAAATGTATGGCAATGTTTTATAAGCAGTACTGTCAAGTAGTCAGAAAACACATATTTTTGTTTTTAAAAAAATTGTGTATTTGTCAAAACAAAAACTTTCTGTGGCAATACACTGGTTTGAAAGAAGCTTTTTGGGGGAGAGAAATGAAGGTGAAATTGCATGTCAGCCTGAAATCTGGACCTTTCTCATCTGAAAATTATGTTTGCTCACCTCTAATAAAATTTACATGATTTAGTTTCAAGAGGGACAGTCCTTGCAAGTTTGCCATCCAACCCTTTGAAATATAAGAGGTTGATAGGGGGTCATGTCAAGCTGTGGCTGCCCCATCCCTGGGAGTGTTCAAGGCCAGGCTGGATGGGGCTCTGAGCAACCTGGGACAGTGAAAGGTGCCCCTGACCACATCAGGGGGATAGAATGAGATGGTCTTTAAGGTCCCTTTGAACTTGAAGTCATTCCATGATTCTACAGAAAACCTTAATGGAAGTTCAGACCCATCACTGCCTGTGCCATGGAAAAATAAAGCAAAATGTTCTGTTGCTGGGACGTCTACGGCATTGCTTTGGCCCAAGATAGAAGCAGAAGGAGGGGCTGTCTTCCAAACCAACCAGCAAAAGGTACCCTTAGGTACCTTAGCTGAACTGCTGTGGCTGGAATAAATAACTTGGAAATAGGGAGTAGCACTGGTAGGACTTGCATCGTAGTGATTTGTCATGTTAGAGATGGGAAGAGATCTCTGTGCTGCTGATTGCATATGGTGGGATTGCTTCCACTTACAGGGAAATGAGTGGTGTGCAGGATCTGTTGCTTGAGCAAATGTGAGGCCTGGCTGTGCAGGTCCATATGCTGAGGAATGAGGCAGAGTCCTCAGCTTGGTGGAGGATATCATTGGGCTGAGGATCACACCCTTAGAAACAGGAGTTCTGGGTTTTTTTCTGGAGAAGCTGGGTGAACCATTGTTCTCTTCTGTGTTGTACTACTGTCTACTTGTACAGCTAATTTCAACTCTTTATCGAGAAGCCTTTCCAAGAGACAAACTAGTGGAGAAAAATGAATCCACCAGGATTAAACCATTTATACTTGTCCTTCTTGAGGCAGAAGAAAATTAAGTGCCAGCCAGAGCTGCGCCTCACCTGAGCCTGCTCTGGTGTCTATCCGAGCATGCCCTGAGCTGAGCCACCTTGCCAAACTCCAGCCCTTGCCCAAGCATCAAGCCTGCTCTCCCTCCTCCTGCTTCCAGAATAAACTGGAGCAGAGAGTGCCTGTTTCAAAGTGCACTGCCTGAAGATGCTGTTGTCTCAAGAAATAGTGATGGTAGCAGAGTTACTGGAGTGCAGAAGTCAACCCACTTGGCTTTTCTGGACTACCTTAAGTAACTTCAAGGAAAGAGGAGATATATAAAACTAGAGAGATTTTGCAGTACTATTCTTTGGATATCTGTTTTGATAATTTTTTTAGAGAAGGAGAGAGATCCAACTATTTCTCCATGAAATTTCTGTCAAATATATTTCTTTTAAAATTAATTTCATTTCACGCACTTGTGGCAAGGTCTATAGTATTCACTGTGATAATCTGGCTCTGATTTTGCAAAGGCTTGGCAAGTTCACATATTGGTTTATGCATCTGAATAGTCTCTCTAGCCTCAGCAAGACTACTGACATGTGCAGAGTTACAGGCTTGCTGAAGTCTCAGTAAGATGCATGCCTCAGATTTTACACTGGGGAAGATTAATGTCAAATGTGTAATTAAAAATCTTCAGGACAGGCAAATTTCTGAGCATGTGCAGTACCCTTTTTGTGAACCTCAGGATCTCAGCTGGTTTTGGTGAAAAACACAGAAAGCAATTAGCTTGCATCTTAGAGGCTAATAATAACTGAACCTTTTGGCAGATTTTGTGATGGGATGATTCTCTCTCAGTATTATAAGCCAAATGAATTAATAAAACAGATTTTTAAAAATCGCTTATTCTAACACAGTCATTTTGCTGTTAGAGGTGCAAAAAAGCAAAGAATTTGAAACCTGGACTCTGTTACTTTTTGCTTTAGACTTTTTGGTAAGGATTGATCTCATGTATTTGTGCCATGTTAGAGCACTTTTCCCTTTGGAGCAGCACTCTTGTGTGTTCTGCTTGAGATCTGAACAAATTCCATAAAGTGAGTCCCCTTTATTCTCTCTTTCTGTATCCAGGTGGGTGTCTGGATCTCGTGGGTAGAGGATAACGTAATCACACACAGAAGTCATGATGGCAGTGTCTTCCAAGTAATGGGAAACAGTCCTTGGGGGAAGAAGCAAGAGCTGCTGGAAGAGAGAAGAGTGAAAGAGCAGTGAGATGTTCTCCTAGATATTGTAGTTCAGTTCAGTTAGGGCTGAGTGATATGTAGGCAATGCATGAATAATGCTGGTTATGTGAAAACTTCGCTTTCTGACACAGGAATGAGATGCTTTTGGAAAAAACAGACATCAGTTCCCCCTTTATATAGCTGGCTTTATCATGCATCAAACCTCCAAGCTTCCCTTCACCTTTCATTTCCCACCTGTGGAGTTAGCTAATGTAGGACAGTGCTGAGACACTAGTTATGGGCTCAAGGGACTTTTCCTCATTGTCCCCTGCCCTCAGTTTATGGTGAATGGAGCTTTCCTGGACCAGATTCCAGGGAACTTTTCTGTGTTTCTCTCCTACATGGCCAAGCAGGTCTGATGTGCGGTGGACTTTTTAGCTGTTGTTTTGGTCTTGTTAACTGTAAGCCTAGAAGCTCTTGTCTCTTTTGCTGAACTGTGAAACACACTGATTCTTCTGAACAGGTTGTCTGGAAACCAAATGGTTATGCCTCTTACTTTTAAAATGTAGGTAATAGTATCATTTGCTCTTACCTCTGAAAAAGACTGGTGTCTCCACCAACATTCTCCTAAGCAACCAGAAAACAGTCTAAATGCTTCATCCTCACCTGGGGCTCACGTTCCTGTTCCCATTCCTTATCAAAAGCAGTAACACAGACTGAAACCTTTGCTGCCTAAGGCCACTGTTCAGGCCAAGAATAAATCTGATCAGCTGCAGACTTTTATTTTTCAGTGGAGCCTCTGCTTCTCCTGTGCCTTAAGAAAGAGAAAAGCCCAAGAAAAGCTTTCACAAAGAACCTACAAGGAGGATTGGGCTGTTTTCTCCAGCTTCTCATGATGCATCCATTACCCCATGCGCTGAGCTCTGGTGGTTTTGTAGGTGAAGCTGTTGATTCTTAATGTGGGGCTGTCCTTGTGCACTGTGACTTCTCTGTGACTTGTTCTCCAGGCTTTCAATGGAAATGCAGTGCCAAAGTTGGGGGTTTTTTGGGGTGAGGTTTTGGGTTTTTTTGGTTTTTTTGGGGTTTTTTTGTTTGGTTTGGGTTTTGTTATTTGTTTGTTTGGGGGTTTTGTGGGTTTTTTGTTTGTTTGTTTGGTCTTTTGTTTTTGTTTGGGTTTTGTTTGTTTGTTTTGTTTTTTTGTTTGTGGTGGGGGTTTTTGAGGGTTTTCTGTTTGGTGGGTTTTTTGGGTTTGTTTGTTGGTTTTTTTTTTTAAATTTTTTTTGGTTTTTTGAAACACGAGGTAAGATGAAGGAAATTATCATTTGTTGCTCAAGTCAGTCACTCAAACACAGGCTTTCAATGCCAGCTTGGATGTTTTAGTGTATCCAGTCTTGAATCTAGATGCCTGTACAGCAAGGACACAGTGTGGTGCCATGTCCTTGTGTCTGAGGGACAGGCACAGTTCAGCCATTGCTGGATTTTCAGCTCAGTGAAGTTGGGGGCAGTATTTATCTGTGGAATTGCTGAATAACCTGGCTGCTAGTGCAGTGCCCCGTGGTGCTCCGAGTGCTTTGGAAACACAGGGAAGTGAGGCTGGATGTCTCCTCCACCCTGAGATCTCCTCCCTTGATCTGAGGCCACTGGAGGAAGCCCATTAAACCTGTCCCTGTGGCTCCACAGCGCTTGCTGTCACCTCACCTGCGTGTCCCTGTCCTAGTGCCCTCCTTTTTCATTTCAGTGCCCAGTGCAAGTCCTGCCTGCAGAGACCTGCCCTACCTGGAGCTCTTCTAAAGGAGAGCCTTCACCTTCATGGAAGCAGGTGCAGAGAAGTTCGAGATCAGCACAACCTTTTGCTCATCTCTGCCTGTCTCTTTCAAGCAGCTTTGAAGAAGGAAGATCTCCTCTCCTCCTTCCCCACTGCCCCTCTGCCCCAGCTCCTTCTCCTTCCTGCCTGGGAGTAAACAGTAGATGTTACATGTATTAACACTGAGCTCTAACACAATGCTCCTGGGCGTGCTCTGTGTGCAAGTCCCTGGCAGCCGTAAATTAATTAAAAGTAGACAGAAACCCTAGGAAAAAAGCAAGTTCCCTTCCCCCTTCCCCCCTGCCCTTCTTTTCCTTTCTCTCTCTGTGGGTAAATAGCTAATTCCTTTGTTCCTTGCTGCACTATTTCATTTCTGCCATCATTGTCCTCATTGTTCTCTGAAACAGGAGGGGTCTGGGCCAGGAGCAGCCAAGGTCTTGGCTAATGACGGGAAGTCTTTAAAGTTTGCGCTGCATTTCATCTTCTCTGTGGGAGTTTTAGGACGCATCCAGTGTTTGATCCCCACCGTGCAACTTTGCTTCTAGTTAATTAACAGATCCCCATTACACTCTCTCATCTGCAAGCACATGGGAGGCCTATCAGGAGGTAATTCAAGGCCAATCTGAGTGATGGCAGAAATTAGAGAAAACGGTTGTTTTAGGGTTCTAACATTCAGGAATAAAGCTCTCCCTTTGCAGAGTTGCCCTGTAAATTTGGGCTTGTTTTGTTGTATAATTTTAAGTTTGTAAGTGATGTCCTTTGCAATCAGATCTGTTTGAGAGTTTGTTTTTTTCAGGAAGAGTAGATGGGAAAGCAGTTTATTTGTGTTGCTGCTACTTTGCTGTGCTGGCAGCCTGCATGGTGTATGGTTTTGAGGGCCGGTTGAAACGAAACCGCAGTGTTATTAGCAAGATGTTTTCACCTTCCTTTCATTCCCAGCTTCCCCATTCCCACCAAGCCTATTATACAGGTTACAAGTATCTTATGGCAAGTTTTTTAGTGTCAAGTAAAACCACCACAGGCCTCCCAGCTGCAGAGCTTTGTCAGGCTTTCAACTAAATACTGCATCTCTCAGGAGTGCAACCTTCTGTCGACTTTGAATGTTTAGAGTTGTCTGATATTTCCCCCCTTCTTTCCTCTTCCCCACCCTATGAGCAATGACCCCCTTTAAGTAACGAATTAGGGACTGCTCCTGCAGTTGCAATTCTCAGTTCAGCACTTGGCAATGAGAACCAAACCAGGGCTATTTAGTGCAGCGTTAAATGGCCCACCACATTAGCCCCCTGGCATGCAAAGCTATTAGGTTGTTTTACTGTTGTTAAAGTTACATTTGTTAGGTGGAGTTGCTGCTCCTACAGAAACTTGGTAATGTGGAAAGGCACAGACAGCGTCTTGTGCTGTGTGGCTACAAGAGACCGAAGCTCCCCCCCTCTCTGTGAGGCTTTACAGAGGAAACTTTTCAGCTTTGTTGTGATTGAGCGCTCTCGATTGACCGTGACCCTGTGGCAGGCAGCAATCACATCATGACCTGCTCCTCACCTGTTCCTCGGTCACCTCCCGGCAGGGCTGCAGCAAGGTGGAGTTACCCCAGCGGGGAGCAGCCGGCACTTTGGGAGCTCCAGGTCTTGTCCCACTTGGCTGGCTGTGTCCTCAGTGCAGTGGGCCACTGCTGGGACCCCCACGCAGTCCTCTGGCTCCTTGGTCCATCTCAAGGGAAGAGCAGTATGTGGGGTTGTTATCAGGTGGCACATGTTGGGCTGAGATGAAGACCTCTGAGCAAGCGTGGCTGCACAGTGTTTCCTCAAAATCTCCTCCAGCCTGTGCACTGCGACACCGTGCAGCCCGAGAAATGCGTCTCTGTCAGAAGTGTTCCAAACCTCAAAGCAGTCAAGCACATGAAGGATTCACTGTTGTCTGCTATGAGTGAAAAGGGGGTATTATTTTGATCTTGTCATCAGGGCTGTCTGGAAGATCATGAGCACACTTCTTGTAGCTGCAGAGAGCACTGGTCATGCTGGGAGTGGGATTCATGTCTGGCCATGAACTTAGTGCACAAGTGTAGAAAATGATGTAGAAGGTATGAGCATCTTTGGTTCAGTACAGTGTGCTAGACTGTCCGATGCCCAGTCTTGGCCTTTGTCTAAAAACAGATTAATTGTCTGTTTATTTAAAGATACTACTATCTTATATTACGAATAAATATTAACTAAAATATTTAAATATATATGTATATAATGCCATATATTAGAGCAACATGAATAGGGAAAAAGCAAACAGGGAGGCCATAAAAAAGAATTATTTAGTATTTGAACCTTGAATAGTAGTTTGAATCCTGACAGGGTCAGCAAAGCCTTCAGTGCTCCTGATTTTTCTCTAGCTCACTGAAGGTTTCATGGACAAGAGGTAAAGGAGTGACATCCTTTTGCTCCAATGTTCTGTGGAGCCAACTGCAGGTGCAGGAGTTTGCTCAGCCTGCCTGAGTGATGTCTTTTTTTTCTCGTTCTTACTCACATTGCAGTGATTTGCATCCTGTGTTTCTGCAGCAGCAATACCTCTGCATTGCTGGATACAAAGATATTGTAAAGCACTGACTGATTCTTTGGGGCGGGAGGGGGAATGGATGCACTGAGGCGAAGTGGAGCTGTTTTATCTGATTTAAGCATAATGAAATGGGCAGCACGTTCACAGTTAAGGCACCCTGTTGCTGATGTGACTGGGGTGGACAGGGTCCTCAGCTGCTAAGCAGGGATGCTTGGATGTGCCACAGGGTTTCAGAGAGAATCCCCCTGCAAAGGGAAGCGTGTGCCAGTATTGTAGAGCGCTTGTGCCAGCCAGCTTGCAGGGTTGATTTGGCATTTGGCGTATTGGTAGCGGCTGCCAGTGTGTGTGGTGGAAGAGAAGGGAATAGACAAGAAAAACACAGGGGTTTAAAATAAAAATGTAAAATTATTTGCTTTGTGCCATATGGACTTCAATATTTTGACAAAACTAAGGCCAAAATTAATCATGCCAGGTTAGAGTTTTAGTTCAAAAACATATGTATAACTGTCCCCCTGAGTGTGTGTTTGAGTTACAATTCTCATCCAGGAAAACCTTAACCTTTTTAGTTTCTTGTTCTCTGCTCCATGACCAATTGTTCCACCCAGATGAACTTATCCTATTGTGTGAAAATTTAAAATAGTTTTGCTTTATCTGGAAGTTTCCTAGTTAAATCTCCAAGCTTTTGTTGATTTCCTTTTTAAAATTTTGTTTGGAATAGTTTATTTTCCTCTCATGGAATTAAATTTATTTTAACAAAAGCTGTCTTGTGTCCAGACTGGACTGTTTGGTCAAAAAGAAGGGAGGAAGGGATGAGAGGATGAAAGAGAAGGAGGAACCAGAGCTGCTAGTAATGGTTGGAGAGCCATTATATGAAAAGTGGAAGTCCATTATGCCTTTCCTGCTTGTCCTGACTAAGATGCTGTCTCCACTGCACGTATAGCACAGGGATTCAAATATTGGATTTAAGTTTAAAAATATGGAGTCTGGCCAATTTGTGGATTTCAATTTGTAAAGAAACTGTTCATAACATCTGCAGAAGTATGACCTTTTGCACCTGTGAACCACTGAATTTTTCACTAAAATGTTTTCATTGAGCACCCAGCATCTTACAGTACCTGCAGATATTGTTCAGGCTTGCCCTGAATTAGGCCATTAATGGACAAGCTTGGCTATCCATTCCATATTGTTCTGCACTGGTTCCTGTTGTGACACTTCTCTTCACCACTAAAAATGCCGTACGGGGTCTACCTTAATCCACTTCAAAAGCAAAGCTCAACCATACAAAGGCACTCCTGAAAAGAAATAAGGATGAGTGTGGAGTGCAGCTGTTCTGTATTAGCTTTTCCGGGCTAGTTTGTTAGGTACACAAGTTCACAGGATGATAGGAAATCTTTAAAGATCCAGTTTTTATAGAGTTCAGGTGTGATTGAATTGGGTATTTTTGTTCATCCTGCTATAGAGATATGAGTTGGATATGAAATTCAAATAGAGATCTCTATCTTTTTAAAGTTTGGAAATGTTCAGAGGCAGGATTTAGGCAATCTTTAATTCATGTATGTAAGCAATACTATGACTATGTGAGGACAGTAAATATATCTCTATCTGTGATTGATCTCAAGATCAGCCTATCTATTATCATAAAGCCCCTCCTTTGAGAGTGGGAGGAGGTGGGTGGAAATTTGAAAGAACAAATTTAAGCAACTGGTTTCCTTTCACTTTTAAAACCAAATACTGAGAGAGGCATAAAAGACCTTCAGTTTGGATGATAGCGAAACATTGCTTTGAAGTTCCAACTAAATTGCATTTCTTGTTCTCTGCTGTCGCCTCTAAGACTCAAAAAAAAAATAAAAAATTGGACAAGCAGTGATTAGTATATAATAATGTATGTTCAAATAGCTTATGGTATTATGAAAACAAAAATTCAAAAGGCCAATATACTGACAGTTAAAATATGTCTAAGGGGCAATAGGGGGGAACCTTCACAAAAACAATATGCTGATTACATGCAGCTACCCTGCCGAGTCAAATCTTAAATAAATTATACATACATAGCTGTACTGGAGCTGAGAAATGAAGCAGTTTAAAATGTTCCTGGTTCTGTGCTTTAGGCAAAGCCTGTATCCACTCTGTCCTTAATGCATCAGACATTTGGTCTGTTGGTTTGGGTGCCCTGCCACAGGAACCGGGTTCTTCAGAGGCCAGTGGAAAAATTCGTCTTGTACTAGGTCAGATATAGGGAGAAGTGTGGGTGATAAACAATCTCTCTTGATTCTTTGATAAGGAATCCCTTTTTCTCAACTGTAGCATGCGCCCCCACTCCCCTCCACCCACTTGTAAGAAATCCTGATGAAGTACTGAAATGTTACATATTTGGGTAGAGATTTTTCCCACAGAAACAAATTTATGCATCCAAAAATTCAGTTTCTAAGCAGTGGAAGTTCTTCAGGAATTTGGGTCAAATCTGATAAGTAATTTCAGCCAAAATAAAGATGAAAATAAAATTCTGAACATCAAAATGATTCGTTTCAATACGCATGAAACAAAGTATTTTGATTTCTTGGGATTTCCAAGACTCATTAACTGTACAGTCTACTGATGAGGGCTGTTTCACAGGCACATAGGAGATTCGTGTTCCTATCCTCTTGTTCCTAAATTGATGAAAGGTCTTGGATGAAATTTTTCTTCATCTTGTATGCCATTCTTAGTCCATCTAGGCACACAATCATATGTACACACTCATGGAAGGAGAAATAGAATAATTCTGTAGGTGTGTGAGCAGGCTATTCCCTGGGAAAACAGCGAACCGGGGGTCCTCTCCTTACGCCAGGGAATATGTAAGTGCTTACCCAGAACTTGGACTGAAAAGACAGACAAGGACATCCTGATGTACCACTGGTTAGGGCAGAATAAGAATATGGTGCACACACAGATCCTTGTTCTAAATAATATTTAATTTAGGTTCAGGTCCTTCTGATCTCAATGAATCCCCGAGGCAGAGTGGTAAAGCAGGGTTTGACAGCAGCATCTTGTTCACAGGATCTACTTTTAAAATGCTGGCAGCACCTTCTTTTGCCCAGCAAAAGTTTCCTTAATCCACAGTTATTTGTACAATTCCCCTTTCAACAGTGGAAACTAACTTTTGGACCAAAGGTAGCAAAAATAACTCAGAAACATCGTTAATATTAAGATACTTTACTCAGGTTTTTGTGAGTTTCTTGGCATTAAATTGCATTTCCTAAACATCAGCTGAAATCCACGCTAAATGAACAAAAAGTTTTACCTCCTACTCAGGAGCTAATCCAGTTTTGGTCTTTGGCTAACAGAATCAATCACATTAGTAATTGTAAACCCAGCACAAGGGGATGCAAGCAAAGAATGCTGCTGCTCTAAGTGTACTGTCATGAAATTCTGGCTGTTCTACCAAAATCCCCTTCCAAAGATTCAGTTAAATTACAGTGAATAAGAGCAAAATTTGGCCCTCACTTCTGGCATAGTATTGATTGCTTACTATCTTTTTATCAGTTTCATTTGCTAGCATAGCTACTATTTGAACTTAGTTAAAAAAGTATATTTCAACATCACTTGGCCACAAACAGAGGGTAATATGTCCAGCTTTCAGACAGCTTATTATCATTTGAATACTCTGTAGATAAATTATATTAAAAGAAAGAAACGGGGGGACAAAAAAAAGATGTTTCAGCTTCTGACTCATTCTAAATGGAGACTTAGCTCTAAGTAATCAAAATTGCTTTGGTTGTGCATAACAGCATTAAAAGCCTTGTCCACTAATTGAGTGAAGCGGCTCCAGTGAAGCAGCCTTGCCCCCTTATTATGTGATCTTGCAAGTGCTTTTTGTCATCGTCGCTTGCTGGTCTCAATCTCCCTGTGCTGCTGGTGCAAATTAATGGTAATTCCTTGTGACAGGCTGTGTCCTTCCAGTGAAACCACAATATGGATCTCGTGCCACCCCCGCCCTTCTCCCCTTTCCTCTCCACACCTACCGAGGTCTGATTTCCCACCTCAAGACATCACCCCTGACTTAGCCCTCCGAGTCCTCCCAGCTAACTGGTGTGTCAGGCTGTGTTGTGGCTGGAGTGATGGATTGTTCCCTGTGCTCTGCTGACACTGCAGAGAGATGTGTCAAACAAAAGGCAGCGTTTCCTGGCGGCTCGGGACAGGGGTGTCATCATCCACCACCATGGGCAGCCAAGGAACTACTGACAGCATGCTCCAGCAAGCAGGAGAGGCCAGTGGGTAACACCTTAAAATCAAAGTTCGCTAATATATACAGAGTGTTGATGCGTCATTACTGTGATTTTACGCTATTGGGGTTTTGTTAATTTATTAAATTTCTGCTTCAATCCTGACTTCAAGAAATGGCCTTAAGGAAGGAAGTATTAGCTGGGAGCTCAGAACTTAAGAAATCCATGCCTTGCTTTTCCTCAGGTTTGTCCCTTTGCAACAGATGTTCATGCTCCCTTTAATAATAACCTCTACTTCTCATCTTTTGGTTTTGCTGTCCTTTTAAATTACAAACTGTGCTGTGAGGGCTGTCTGTAGCTTTGTGTGTGTAGGGATCTACAAGGGAGCCCTGGTTTCAGCTGGGGCTTCTGTCCCAGATTCTCAGCTGGTGGAAGCTGGCAGAGTGCCACTGAGGTCATGAAGTGTACGTGGAGGGTCTGTGCCATATCATTGTTATTTGCATTGCTGGAGAGAGGGAATCTTTGGCCAGTGTGGTCTTAGCCCAGGTCTTAAAGAATTAATGCCTGGTTCTCAGGCATTTGCAGTCTTTCCTCACTTCAGTTATTTTCATTTTAAAGGAAAATGAACAATTTTTTATGTGAAAATTGAACACTTAAAAAAATCCATTTCAAAGCAAAATACTTATATTTTCATTGGGAGAAATGTATGCTTTTTAAAATTATTTTTTAAATTAGTGCTTTTTAGTCAATTTTTCCCTTAAAAATGAACTCACCAATTTCTCACTTTAAAAAAAAATGGGGAGGAAGCAGGAAAAGCAGAGAAATTTAGATCAAACTTTAATTTTTTTTTATTAGTTCGAAGGAACCAGAATTGATTGAAATCGACATTATGGCTCCAGGTTCATCCTAACTAATGTTAATCACTTTTCTGAGGTCACTAGGTTTTGAACACTGTCACCTGAGCCTGCCTCTGTAGTCGGCACAGAGATGTGCTGGCTTTTCAGCCTGAATGTTTCAGCCCCCATTAGGTTTTTACAACCCTTAGGGCAATCTGTCCATCTCTGCTGGAGGGATCCTGAGCCACCTGTGTTCTTAACCCAGTTGAGTTGAAGTTGGGGTAGTCATCACTTCTCAACAGGTCATTGACTCTGGAATTAATTTTTTTGTTTGTTTGTTTTGGTGGTTAAAGGTCCCCAAGATGGGCTGTTATCATTGAAATATAACATAGCCCCATCTGCAATGCTACTCACCCAGTACCAAGTTCTAATGCCATTGTCCCTCTTCCACAGATGAGAAATCCAAAGCAAGGGAAGTGGCTTGGCAAGGGTCAGCCAGGAAAGATGTGTTTCCACTCACACCCCCAGGCTTGTGGTATTTATTAGGAGAGAAAAAAAACAAGGTTCTTCTCTTAGCCTTAAATCCTAGAGTCATGTTTTTGTATGTTGGACTTTCAGCTCAATTAATTCTTTCCCCAGTGGATTCGAAGCTTGAAGATGTGATTTCTAACAGTTCCAAGCCAAGTAAATAACCTTCTACGAGAACTTGTAGGTAAAATGTCACTGTACCTTATTTCTGATTGCATGAATTTGCCATTTTGAAGTATGACTGGCAACAGCACTTTCAGAATGTACAGCACCCTAAAATGTCTCTTATGTCTGCAAGGGCTATTTCATGTACAGGACTAAGTGCAAATATTCTGGACACTGAGTCCCTGTGGATGTACCACAGGAGGAGGTCGGAACTTCTGACCACAGAGAGGAAAGGTTGGTTGTTTTGGTGTTCCCTGCTTTCCCCAGCTGGCAGGACAAACACCAAGTTTACTGTTAGAGTCTAAGCTCAGAGATCTCTGTGTAAGGTTGAAATAATTCCTCAGACTTACAGCACATACATAGCTGGTGATACAGCCAAAATGACTTATAGATGCTGCAGGATCAATACTAAAGGTGCAGATGAATACTCTCACAAATGACTGTGGGAAACACAATAAATCTTAATTTTGCTGCTTCAGAAGAATAAAATTGTCAAGGTATTTACCTCTCTGACAGGTGTCTCCATTGAAATCATGAGCAGAAGTCCTAACTGATTTCTGTACTGCAGGATCGAGCTCCAGGTGTTGCAGGACACTTGCATATCTAGTGTGAAAAACTTTGGGTTCTTTGAACTGGTGAAAAATATCTTTAATTTAGATTATATATAATCATCTTTTATTAGAGCTTTAACTTGGTTAAGTATAATCAGGTAGCTATTGTATAATTTAAATGTCCAGTGATTGTTATTTGATAATAACAACTTACATTTATATAGTGCTGTATATCCCAAAGGGATCCCAGACGATTTTAAAGACTCAACAATACAATGCACAACAAAGTAAACATTAATTACAATTACAACATTACTAGAAAATATGAGGATATTAAAAATCTGGCGGTTGGTGGCTTGCTTCTGCTCTCATTTGAATTCATTAGCCAAGCTCACCCGGAGTGCAAATGGATTATTTGTGGTTCTGCCATATCTGATTTAAGAAATTTTCTGTACAAGCATTGTAGTGAGAGCAGGGGAGGGTAGTAAAGGGTGTGAATGCCCTTCTGAAGCTTCACTCGTGCTGGTCACTTAAGTGGAATGTTATTTTTGAGTCTGTTGAGCAGCTTGAATTCCTCCCTTTCTTGTTTGGATGGTTGCTGTTCAGTGTTACACTCAGAGGCTGGTTCCTTGTTAGGTGGGAGGAGGCTCAAGAAATGCCACATGCCTATAACATCAGAGTGGGAAGTCAGTGCTTTGTGCAACCAGCTTGGTTTTTTTACATATAAGTCTTGAAACAGTTTAAAATTCAATCCTGTTGCAGTCATTTTTGGGTTATCTGTGTTGACTTCACTGAGGTGAACAGAGTAGTTTATGCCTCTTGAGCTGCTCTTCTAGGCTATTGTGTGTTCAAGTTTCTCCACCAAAAGGGTTGTCAAGCACTGCAACAGGGTGGCCAGGGAAGTGTTGGAGTCACCATCCGTTGAGGTACTTCAAGGCTGTGTGGACGTGGCGCTGAAGGACACGGTTTAGTGGTGGACTTGGCAGGGTTAGACCATTGAGTCCCATTGTCAACTTTAAGGACCTTTTCCAACCTAAATGATTCAATGACTCCAGGTGTCCAGCTTTGTTTTTCACTCCTTAAATACGCATTGTCAGTGCTGAAGAAGATGAAAACCTGAGGGATGTTAATGTGTTCTACTACAGCAGCTCTGGGAAAATACCCTGGAACTGCAGGTGGGACCTGGGAAAGCTCGGCTGCAGCTGCCACTTCACACAGCAGAGGCATGGGGACAGCCCCTGCCTTTCAGAGCGTGCTATCAAGGACTTGAAAAACGTAAAAATGAGAATCACAGAGTTGTTTGGGAGGGCAATCACTGAAGTGATGGGACTGCTTTCGTTGCTGACCACAATAATAGTGCCAGGAAGGCAAATGCTATTTTTCTGGATGGGTAATACAGGCCACTTGCTTTGTGTAATTTCTTTTCTAATAAATTCTGTTCTAATTCTGAAATACTTCCAGAACCCCTGAAAAACTCTTGAATTATAGTGTTTTAAACTGCTGAGGCAAGTTGTTTGCACCTGAAGATAAAGATATATTGCTATTAAACATGAACTTCGGAATATGCAAAAGGATGTGTAAACTACTTTTTTTCACTGGTTTGAAAGAATCCTTGTCCACTGAGATGGTTTTCAGTTTCTGAAAATATTAACTTTTCCCTGCCTTTTGGACACAACATATGAAAACAGTCTACTTCAAAGAATTTAGTCTTAAAGCCATAGTTCTTTCTCAATCTCTGAGCTTTTCTTTATTTTCTGTTTTAACAGTCATAACGATTGTGTGAATGTTGTTTGCAGATACTGTCTTGTTTTTCAGATTTGTAATGAAGCATGAGGGATTTTTACATTTTGTGGCAAAAGTTTTGCATGGGTCTTACTGTAAAGCTTTCACAATGTCTTTAAGTTGTTTTATTTTTGGGAGATGGAAGAAAGGGAAATGGTGACTTAGAGACAAGTTTTCTGCTCCATTTCCTCTCTGTAGCAGATGATAACTCTCAAATACAAATGCTGCTCTGCTCAAGACACTGAGCTCTAATTTTTGATCCTGCATGCACCGGTGGCCTATTTACTGATCTTTAATCTCCAATTAATTTATTGTAATATAGTTAAGAGCCTGATCTCTGAGTAGCATTGAGCAAACACTCTCAAATAAATATCCAGGTGGACCTTCTGAAATTCCTTTCCACAGTGTGTTGGGTCCTACCTTTCTTGACACTGCTACAACCAAGCATGGGGAATCAAAACTACATGTAACTCCTAGGGAAGTGCTGTGAAAACTGTATTAAATAATAGGGTTAATAATGATGATGATGGTAATAATAATAGCACTTGTGATCATTAGACCTTGGAAGAGGATCCGAGCCTTTTCACTCATCAGTAATGCACAACCTAATGCAAGAACACCAAATTGGACAGGGTCTTGTGTGTCCTGCTCTGTTCAACACAAGCCTGTTAGCAATGTTCATATATGAAAGACAAATTGAGCTTCCATATGGGAAGGTGTAGCTTTTCACTTACAGCTCCCCTGCTTTGTAGGAAAACTCCCTCTTGTTCTGGTTAAAGTTATTGTACATTTTGAAAAGCCGGGATAGATCCTACTAGACAAGAATTCAGCCAAGGACATCCTCTTCCCTGGAAGGAAATCAGTATCCTTCCTTAAAGAGACTTGAAATTTTTTTTTTTTGTATTTTAAGACATTACTCAAAAGAAAAAAGTTTAAACATCTTTTTTTTTTAAATGGTCTCATTATTAGATGGAATTTAAGGACTGAACTAGTAATTACTAATTAAAGTCTACCTGTGGGAGCAGAAACTAGATAGAACCTTGTTTCACTTATTTAAACATAAGTCTCTACAATTTGAGATTAAATAGATTTCCCCGGGTTACCAGCAGTAGCCTTCTCTGTGCCTGCAGGTCATCTACTAGAAAGTGAAAAAATGTCTGCCCATGTGGGTGACAGAGATGTCACAAAAATGTGATTGGCTTTTTTTTAGGCACCATTAGAAATGGGTGGATTTTGTGGACTGAGCATGGAAATGAAGGGCTGACTGGATGGAATAATTTTTTTCTTTGTAATAAAACTGAGTATGTTCAAGTGATTTGAAATTGCAGTGGTCAGGACTTAGGTACAGTGTCATCACTGCAGTGCTTTTAGAGGGAAACAAGAAGTAAATAAAAGAAAGGTTAACTTGAATTGGAGCTTTAATTTTATTAAGGTTTATGGTTTTAGAACAGAGACAGAGAGTGACATGACATAAGGAATTGCAGTGCATTAGAGAAAGTAGGTGTCTGAAAGAAACTAGTCTGTGTTTTTGGGAGCATGAAACTGTTGAAAAGAAACTGCGACTTTCACACTGTCACATAAAAACTCCCTACGAGCCTGGCAGTGAAGCGTAGAGAAACTCTCCCTTGTTTGCCCAAGAAAAATAGTGCATGCAAGAAAAAATACTATAAATGGCTCTGAGTATAGTTTTTGTAGTGTTTGGTATGTCTTTAGGACTCAAAAGAGAGATGATCTAAATGAGAGCATGGAAGTCCTGGGATTTCGTTATGAAACCTTCTTTCAAAATACTTTTATAAAACACCTTTAAAATGTTGAAGAAATCTGTTAGAACTAATCTCAGGAGTGGGAAATAATTATGAGTTATTATTGCTGCACATTCTATAAAGCATCTCCTTTGTATGTTTATAGCATGCAGAAAATATAAATAATAACTGATTAGTAG
Organism: Pardalotus punctatus; assembly: GCA_013400915.1. Taxonomy (NCBI): domain Eukaryota; kingdom Metazoa; phylum Chordata; class Aves; order Passeriformes; family Pardalotidae; genus Pardalotus; species Pardalotus punctatus. The sequence goes on along the minus strand of VZTX01003182.1, from coordinate 575,932 downwards.
TCTAGTGTCAGACCTCTCTGTTTTCTCCCCATATTGGATGAATCTCCTACTGATGGATCAAACATTTAATCAATCTAGTAACGTGGCCTTCAGCACTATAGTATCTGAGTGCCTCCCAGTGTTGGAACGCTCAATAATGCTTGGTTTTTCTCCAGTTACTCTGTACTCCTTAGTTTGATTTTGTTCTTAGTTACACTGATGTAAATCTAAAACTACTCCATTGATTTTGACAGAGGAAGCCAGCATTTATGAGCCTGAAGAGAAGAATCTGTCCCCCCGCTCACAATTCTCCAGCTATTCTTAAGTTGCACTATTAATAATATTTCTTTGACTTATTAATCTGCTCCTTCATTTATTCTCCCTGTTCCTGCTGCATTTTTTTTCTTCTGCCACTTTGGGTACGATCCAAAGTCCACTGAAATGGCTGTCAGTCTCACTATTGATTTCAGTTGACTGGGGTTCAGTTTCCCACTTGTCCCTCCCTCCTTTTTTCCCCGCTGCAGCTCCTGAAGGCTTCTGTGTGAGTTTGTGCTCTGATTAATTAAAGCTATATGTATTCCTACAGTTTTGTGAATAAGCACCTTGCTGTACTGGAATCCTAATCCCTGTATTTTCCTTAATACCCATTGCTACCCTCAGTTTAGTTTTCCTTTGATGAGAGCCCCCTTTCCTCCTCATGACACAGGTCTTAGGTTCAGCATCTCATATTTTAGGGGGAGCTTTGCTATGAGCCTGACCTGAGTTCTGTAGAAAACTCAGTGGAGAAACCCCACTTCCTTGTGATTTTTGTTCAGGACAGTTGTAGTGAATGTGAGAAGGTTTTAGAATGAGATAGTTGTGACTTTTCCTTTGATTTTTTTTTTTTTTCTCTTTTCTTTCCCCTTGCTGCCTTCAGTGTTGGAAGCAGAAGAAAATAAAGAGGAGTTGAGAATCTAAGCTGGGAGATTTGACAGGTAAGAGGTGTGTTTTCTTCCTTGCCAGTGAGGCATTTCTGGAAGTGCTGATGTGAACTGGCAGCGTGTTGGCTCCACTCTGGGAGACGAGGCTGGTCCAGGGCCCATGCAGTCCAGTTGAGTTCCCTGTTCCTTCACAGCCTTTTTGTGTCATTGTGGGCAAAGGCTTCACTTTGCTGCTTCCTCACCTGCAACAGCAGCAGAACGGCTTCCCTGCGGCAGGAGGGCGGCGTGGGCAGAAATGCAGGAGAGGCTGGGAAGTAACGAGCGGGTGTGAAAGGTGGCAGAGCCTGTGAGCTACTGGGCCAAAGCTGCCTGGTTTGAGGATGACAGCTGTGCTGTGTGGACAGCTGCGCTGGTGTTTGCATTATTTCAAGAAATGTTTTGCTGAGGTACTTATGTGATATCTGTATCTCCGCTGTGTTATCTTCTTTGAAGGCTTGTTTGATTACTCTACTCTCATTTCCTGTTCTACATGGTTTATAAATGGGGTGAAGGTGAAATACAGTATAAGCAAGATATGCAACACTTGCTTTCATATAAAAGCCACGCTGAAAGCACAATAACAACACTGGAAAGCCAAGCACTCCTCATTGGACAACTGCAGTTTGCAAAGACAGTTCCTAAGGGCTGACTTGAGGCACATCTAGGGACAAAAGGCTTTTCTTGGGAACAAAAGCCACAGCCAGGCTGCCACATTTCAAACCTTCCTCTGAAGCTCAAAGCACCAAAGTGTTTTTCAGAGGAGGAGCTTGAAGAATTTTCAGTGTAATATTCCTTACCCTTGTTCTTGGGAGAAGCTGTCCCGTTTCCAAAGCGCTCAGCCTGAGGCAGTCATGCCTCCGAGATAAATCAGCTGAAATGGCAAAATACTGGCAGGGTATGAACAACTGCAGGTAGTTGTTTAATCGCTTGTGTCAAGTAATCTTAATAACAGGTATGGCTACTGATCCAGTCAATTATAGAAATTGTCCTGCTGCCTTTCCTGGGCTCTCACTGAGGCAGAGCTATTGATACCTAAGATGTGCCTGAGTGCAACTGCAGTGCTATGACTGTCTTAAAAGACAGAGCTTACCCAAACAGGGAGGGACTGATTTATTTCTGCTTCTCTGCCTTTTCTCTGCGGCTCACTGTAGTGAGAATCTTGGATTTTCCTCCCCCTCCTCTAAATTTGTGAGAATACATTTAGATTTTAATATTCAGAGGCCCCAAACATGTAAATAGCACTAAGATAAGTATTGCCCTGTTTGAAATTCCCTGCTGGGTCCACCTGTCGTGCTTTGTCTGATGTTGGGATAATAAGCTCTGTGGGGCAGTGAATGTATCCCTTACTCATCCACACAGCCCGTTATGTTGCTTTTTGGAGGAGGCTTCGAGCAGCACGTCACAGGAAAAATACCAAACTCCTGACTGAGAGTTTGCAAGCACATGGAGCAAGCTTGGCTCAAACTCACAGATCAAAAGAAGTCTGCAGCTGATAAGAGAATAAATAAGTTTCTAATCTGAAATAATCTGGTCCCTAGCGCTTATGAGAAGACTCACCAGTATTACAAAAATAGATTTAGTTGCAAAATTTTTTGTCTGAGAATGAAGTATTTATATTTTCAGTGTATGTTACTAATAGACCTCCGACAAGCTGGACATGTTTGGAAGAATTTGTCTTGTGTGTTTGGATATTTGGGTTATTTTAGTTTTTTTACTTACCAGTGCTTTCTTGGTTTCTTGCAATTTTCAAACCCGTATATTGGCATCTGTTTTTTTGCTGTGAAGTTACGTCATCTCCAAGCAAGCCAGTGTAATGCATCAGGCTGTCTCCCTATGCGTGCTGGGTCATGTGTTTACCATTTAAACTCAGTTTCTGTGCTTTTTCATAACAGTTTCATTGTCTGCAGGAACTGGTAGTTAAAGCATGGCAGGCTGGAGATAATTCTTCAGGCTCAGCCTCTGTTTCCACTGCCTTTGATCAGGATACATTCAACTTTCAACTATTATTTATAAATTATTTTTTCGCATGCAGCTTTTGATTTTTGTAGATGTGCCCTTCCACACAATAGGAATAGCGAATGATTTATTTTTATAGTTCTCTAGCATGTAAACATTGTTACAGTAAACTCTGATCAAATCTGAACTGTGAGTGCAGGTAGGAGTAGAAAGACATGGATCCCACTACAAAGAGTTTACAGTTACAGTGGTAACGAGTGACATGGAAAAGGTGGAGAAGACAACTGTCAAATACAGCATGTTCATGTACCTACAGAGAAATACCCTTGTTTATTCCTGCATTTAATTTAACATTATAGCAAAAAAGAAAAAAAAAAATTACAGTAGAAAGATCAATGTATAAAAAGATTTGAACCATGTGGCAGAACTTGTCTTCCTGATAAAAATGAAAAGCAGCCAGAGATTGAAAGAGTGGGAATGTTGGTATTTTTTTATGGATAGGTTGTCTTAAAGTCATTAAAAATAAATTATTCAACCTTTTTCCAAATAAAGTAGGAATTTTTATGACTTCTCCCTCTATATAATTTTGATGAGAGAGAGTTGAGTATCAGTAGAGTTGCAGAAACCTCCTCCACACAAATGTGGTAAAACATGTTAAATCTCTGTGGTCTGCAACTTGTGCATGTGGTGTAGGCTGGAGAGAGTTGCTCCATGAAATAAGGAAAGGGAGTTTGTCTGAGGTTGTACTCTCACCTCAGATTTTACTTCCAGCTGGTAAATAATATAAATGTTGGGCAAATTTTCATTATAATACCATTTTCTGTTGCAGATAAGTTTTGGTCAGCCTGAGAATTTGAGTCTGTTTGTGTGGTGACGATGGGAAGTGGGTTGGGAGGAATTGCTGTTACTGTACTACTTCCCCTCCAAAAAGGTCTCAAAATGAAACCAGCTGCTAAATTGGTGATCTGCAAGCTCACAATATTTGCATGCATTTCTTGAGTATGGCAGTGAGAGGGAGGAAGCCCCCGGTCTTGCTCACCATTTGCTTTCTGTGTCATCCTGAATTTTGAGATCTGAATCTCTTGCTTGCATGGACGGCTTTAATTTTTGGGTTGTTTTGTGCAAGTTTTTGTAAAATTACAAGACTGAGGCTTGTTTGTAAGAATGGCTTGTGAGTGGGTACCTCTGATTGATCATTTACAGTGGGTCTGATTGATCATTTACTGGTCTGATTGATCGTTAGACCCACCAGGTCTAAAGAGTATTGTATTTCTGTTGAAGAAGCAGGTCCGAATCATAATGTGATGTTTTATTGGAGTGCTCATATGTGAGTTTGCCTACTGTTATGTCAGCTGCAAGAACTGTCACCCAAGAAGGAATTAGGATGATTTAATAGCACAGAAGAGACTTAGGATAAGGTTCTTTCTTGTGCCTTCATTTTGTACCCAGCAGTTGCTCAAGTAACTGAAAATCAGTGGATGAATATTCCCAGACAACACAGATAAAAATCATGCACATTCTTCAGTGATATATCCATGAAAATGGGATGAAACAGGAAATGGTAAGTGAAGAAGATGAGTGCACCAGAAACACGTATGAAATGTCCTTTCTGCCCTTTCTGACAAACAAATTATAGGTTTGTTTCTCCCTTGACAAAAAAAGTTCAGTGCAACTAAGACTAGATTCTTTGACATAATCTTCATGAGTTTGGGTATCATTAGGTAGGATCAGTGACAATCTTCTTGCCTAAAAATCATGAGCAATGAAAATCAAGTAGCTCCAAGAAATAAACAGCCAACTGATCAAATGTTACCTCTTCCTAAAAGCAGTGAGAAAAGACAGCTGAGGCTGGGAGTGAGAAGTGGCACTAGAGTCTTTGAGAAATGTTGTAAACCTAGAAAAGCCTTGGCTCAATCTGTTTGGGATCTGAAGTTATAATCCAGTGGTTTATCTGCTTGTTTCTGCCTTCCTCTGTGAACAAATCCTCTTTAGTTTAGGTCCGAATGCTCCTGGTCACTTTTCTGGTAATGCTTTTGCTTGCTTTTTAGAAACACTTTTTTGCAAACAAAAAATGTCTGCAATTAACAAAGCCAAGTTGCCCCTGATGATAACTGATTCCTTTGCCATTCTCCCATGAACAAGTTTACAGTTTATGTATACGTGTGCCCTGAACATGGTACACTTTTTTTAGGTGCATGGTTTTCTTTCTTTCTTTAGATAGTGTGAGTAAGGGAATCAGCTGTTAAAAATTCAAGTATTTAATTTGTGCTTCCCTGTGACAAGTCCCGTTGCTGTTCCCAGTCCTGGTCTGCAGGATCTGACTGTCCCTGGTGTGCCTGGGCCAGCTGAAGGGCAGGGTTTCTGGAAAGCTGTGGTTTTTTTTGGCTTTGATGCTATGTGTGGGTGTTCACTTCTTGTTCACTTTTTCTGAAATAGGAAATGCTTTTTGTATAAGGGGGAAAAAAAAAAAAGGTAGTCAAGCTTTATTTGTCACTTTGCTTTCCATGCATGTTCAACAACGTTGCTTCCCTCTGGGAGGTGTTGGTCCAGCCTACAAGAAGATGGTGTGCATCTGGACTGTTTTTCTGAGTTGATGAGTTAAGTCTCCTTCTGAAGGTGTTATGGGCACCTCAGAACCTGCGAAAAATCAGCTAGGGAACATTCTTCATGGTTTTCTTTAAGTATCATTTAGAAGTTAGTTAATATTCCAGCAAATGTCAGTTCTATGGAGCTGTTAATCTTCTGTAAAATTCAGGCTCAATGCAGTGGACAAATCCTGCTGTCTCTTCTTGGCCAATATCATAACAATTTATGGAACTCTGGGAAGTTTTTGTCTCCTTTTCTGCCTCTTGTTAGATATTTGTTCAACAAAGGAAAGAGACCACTTTGTTTAGCAATTTCAGTTCTGAAGTGTAAGTAGCATTTTTGGTGTTTGCTCAGGTGAAAAAATCATAGTTTTTAATTTCTAGGATTTTAATCCCTTTAAGGACAAAGATGTTAAACAGATGAATGTGGCCATATGAATAAGTAAACATATATAAACTCACCGTAGAGCAGCTTAGAATTGTTATACAGGTTACACACGTGGCACAGGGAACATCCAATGCTGAGCACAAAAGAGAAAGGAGAAATGATGGGCAAGAGCTTACAAAATAATTTCACATCGAGAGACTTGAAATCAAGTGAAATATTAGTAAAAGGAATTTCAGGCTTGGTGGGTGTTTCTGCTGCTGTTGTAAGCACAATTAGAGCTTTCCAGTTCGTCTGACCCACTGCCCTGAAATGCTGCTGCCAGTTATCACAAGGAAGGCCGAGTGTTGCTGACATCCCTAAATGCACAGCAGAGCTCTGGTTCTTCAGAATCTGGACCAACTCCCAGTGCTAGGAACGGGAGTCAAACGGCCATTCCTTCTCCTGGGCTAACACACCGTGCCATTAACAGCCTGAAGGCAATTCAAATAAGATACATAACCCTGCTGAGCTGGTCTCAGAAGATAAATAAGTGTTGTAGAAAAGAAGCTTTTGTTTGAAAGTAATTATTTAAACTATGCATTACAGGTAATTTTCCTTTACCAGTAAAGCAAATGCTATCAGAATTTCAATAATAGCTTTGTGTTACTTTTCTAGATAACATGATACTGTCATTTCCAGGAGCTTAAAATGCTGTTTTATTTTCATTTGTGTCAAATATAAGGTTAAATGAGACCTGAATATATATTTTTTTAAACAACCCCAACAACATGGGTTTTGTATAATTTTCTGAGAGAAGCATTTCTTCCCCCAACCTTTTATAGTAAAATAACAATCTAATGATAGTTTCCTAAAGTGTGGACTTAAAACAGTAGGGTGAGGAGCATCTTCCTATTTTCTTGTTTCTTCTTGTTTTGGGTAAACTTGCTGCATTTCAGAGTTGACAGCAAATACAATTCTTTTGAAGAGATTTGTCAATAATGCCATAACACTGTGGTAACTTTATAATGTGTATGCAGATGTAGCCAAACACTAAGTGCTTCAACCCATGTACAGCTTAGAAAAAAGAGAGCTATCATTTTTTACCCAAGAGATTTTTCACTTTCAAAAATTACATGAAAAGCTCAGCCTCTGTGTTACCTTTCTCTCAGTATTATTTCTGCAGTGTAAACCTCTATAATGATCACCAAATAGCTTATTATGAGGCAGCTAAAACAGCTAAGGCAGGAAAACAAACGTCTTTTTTATTCTTTAAGGAGAAACATCTCTGTTTCACGTTTTTAACTGAAAGGATGGGCATTGGATTTCAATGAAAAGTTTTATTATTATTATTCCTATTTATGGGTATGTTCATGTTTTCTGTTGCAGTATGGACAAGGGAAGGGCTGCTGCTTTGAGAGCTGAGCCCATGTGGGGCTGTCCCCTGTGAAGCTTGGCTGCAGCCTCAGTTTCTGGCCAAGAGCCCCGTGGCACATTTTGGCTGCAGGGGGGTAAAACAGGAAAGACAGCCAAGTGCATTAAGGCCAGTCTTCAACCCAAATTTAGGCCTAGGTTCTGCCTAATCCCTAACCTAGATAGTTTTTACTGGATGTCTCTAGGCCAATTGAAAGTGGAGGCCCCGGGATTAGGTGGATTTTTAGATCATATACATCTGGCTGTGGTCTGTCTGCACCAGAGTTTCCAATTACCCAAAATGGAGAAAATAGCATTTCCCTACTTCAGAGAAGATTTGTGAGGATCAATGTGTTTGAGATTGTGGCAGTAGGATATATCTGTAACCTACATAGGTAATAGATCAACTTAAATACTTTTAATAAAAGTGGGCACAATAATTCATTGCGCCGTTGCAGGAATATTGTGACGCTTAGTGTTTGTGATCTATGTGAAAGAGGTTGAGATCTTTTGATTAAAAAGTGATACTGCTCTAACTGTGTGAATTATGAGCGTGCCTGTTTAGACACTGAATTTACTTCTTGAGTTACCAAGGCTGGAGTTTTAATCTCTGAGTGAAAATTGTTGCCCCCTCTCAGGAAAGTTTTGCCTCTTTCAGGCCATGCTCAGCGTTCTGCCATTTCTGCTGTTTTGGGAGAAGGATGGTGATGGGGCAAAGAGCAGAGGCAGCTGATGGCAGGCAAGGGTTTTGCCACCAAAGAGCCCAGCTGATAGCAAGGTACTGCCATGACTTGGAGCTGCCAGGCAGAAATCAAAATGCCACCCTTTGGCTGCGGAAAGAGCTAAAGATTTGTCTCCAGCAAGTGACAGGCGCCAAGGTACTGTCGCCCATTTTCTAATTTTAGCAGGAAGGCTGGCAGGGATCTTACCTAGACAGACAAGCGTTGTTTCTGCCCAGGCCGATCTGCTGCCGTGGCTCCCGTTCCAAACCACTCGGCTGGGTGCCTCTCGGCTTTCAGGGGGTGGTGTGCTGGTGGGAGGGAGAGGGGAAACCCCTACCCTTGTCTCCAAAGGCTTGTGAAACTTCTGAGCCTGCTTGGAGACTGTAAAACTCATCCCTTCTACCAGCCATCAGAAAAGAAGTGTTTGTATGAATGTTATTCCTAATGCAGGGATTGGGTTGGGAAGCCGGTTGGAAGTGCCTGTGTCAGTACCAGGAGTTGCACACTCATGGGCAGCTCCTGCCTGGTGCCTTGGGTGTGGTTCCCGTACAGAAGCAGAAGTGTAGGAAGTGGTTACGGGAGTTCACCAAAGGGGAAAGGGAGTGGGTCTTCCCCCCCCTGTGAAGGGACTGGGACATGTGTGATCATTACACAGCATTTTCTGTCCAATTGCTCTGATTCTGACTTTTGACTTTGAAAATAAGTGTCATGGGAAAGGTAGGAAGGAGTCTGAAATAGTTTCCAGGCTCCTCCTTTCCTTGATTTACAAGTCACCTCGCAGCTTTGAGGCTGTGCTCTGCCATGTATCCACCTCTCTGCCTCTTGCAGGGGCGTGTGAGATTCACTTCAGGAAACAGTGAAGCATTTTCTGCTGGTCTAGCTCACTCAGCTGGTTCATGGGCAACTCAGACAAATGCCAGCAAGGCACTGGCTTTGAGTCTTAAACAGCAAATGTGATCTGTCACGTTTTGAAAATATCTGTAAGGACACTGCAGCCAATAGTGCAGCTGTGCTTTTCCAATAGCCTGTATTCAGATGGGATATGGAATTGAGAAGAGCCTATTGGCATATATTATCACCATGTTATTAACACTGGATTTATTAATGTGTTTTTCATTTGTGTAATAATGACACGGGCAGTATTTAGCTATTCTGGGCTTTACATAAATGATTATTGGGAGTGTCCTTTTGTCAAGTAGGTTTGGAGATGGACAAGGCAGAAAAATTGATGTTTATCACGTCTTTCAAGGATCATTTTTACCATCTCTGCTAAAAGCTATTCTTGCTCCAAGCACATCTTGCTTGATGGAGGATAAGTTCTGCCATTTTGAGAGGGGTAGTTTTTATTTATAATTGTGAATGTGTTTAGCCACATGAGGCTGTCAATCAGTGAGACGAAAGCCCAGTAGGATTATTCCTGTAAGTGGCCAATTTCCCCCACCCTTTCGCTCCAAATCAAGGACAGATGAAAGGTCATGATTAAAACAGTGATTTTTTCCTAAATTGTAAGTAACAGTTTGCAACTGTTTTTTTACCAAGATGTCAAAACTGTATTTTATCTTGGGAAAAGGGGGAAGGAAGAAAATTATAAGTTCTTGAAAATGTTGGCAATTTTCCAAATGGTTGTGTTGAAATTTATTTTAATTATTGTACTTGTGTCAGTTCCTAGCAGGGGTAAAAGGGGGGGAAATAATTCAGTGCAGTATTATGCAGCTATGGATTAAACAATTAATGGTGAACCTCTGTATCCTATTAGTATATTTGAATTCATTATTTCAACAAATTGTTTTATGAGCCAGTGACTAGTGGATTTAACCATTTATTTTGTAGTCAAAACAGAAGAGTAATTGTCTTGTTGGAGGGTCTTTATATGTATGGATCCATCCAAGGAATTAACCTGATATGGTCAAATAATGCAGAATGTCATCAGGAGGTTATTTTATCCCCAGAGGTTGGTTTTCTTACATGCAGACAAGGAACTTGCAGTCTGGGAGGGTTTTGGCAGCTGTCTGGTGGTCATTGCCGCAGCCACCAACACTGAAAGCGTGGAGGACTCTGGTGTAATCAGCAATTCCCTGGAAAGTCTCTCAGTTGGCATTGTATGTGGTGTTCTTCTCTTGGGTACGTGCTAACCACTCACGAGTCAGAAATAACACTTCCCTGGTCATGGCATGTAGATAATCACCAAAGTAAATAATTCTTTGGGCTCAATTTTGTGTGTAAGATCTATTAACAATGGCCAGCTAAAAAGACATTCTCAAGAAGTACCCCAGGGCAAATCATCTAAGCATGTGAGGATGTCACTGATTTTTCTCCTTGCAGTTCACCTTAGAAGTGTGCCAGGACCCTCATGATACCCTCATGGAGTTTGGGCCAGATGTATCTTCATAAATATTTATGTTAAATATTTTCTCCTCAAATTAGACATGAAACCAAGATGCTGTCTTTCTGTGTTGTTAGGTAGCACATTTGTCTTGATAAAGAAGGTTAAATGGGTAATATTCTAATCTCAGTAGTTCCTGGTTTTCCTTTCAGTGCTTTTTCTGTGATGGTAGGATTCCCTTTTTTGCCTGGAAGAGCCCTGTGCCTTTGTAATGCCTGATAAAATGAGTCATCTTCCACCACCACAAGGGATGTGTAAGTGGGTCCTTAATCACTGATGATGTTACTGGTCCAATAAAACTGGGTAATTTCAGCCATTTTTGCACTGCTACACAGGTAATCCACAAATATGATAATGCACAGAGCCCATGCATCAGGTAGAGATGACTGTTTAAAGAGTGGACATGAGTAATTTCTGGACTTATTTCTAAAATCCTCTCAAAGAAAGTTCCTGTGCTTAATATACATGTAGTTTTTATGACTGTGTTTTGCCATTTCCTTCCATTTGTCTGTGTCAAGCTATTGTGAGTTACAAATTCAAGTGAAGATCTTCCCTTTTCTGTTTTTTTCATGTGAGCATCTGATGGGGCTGCCACCTCCTTTATAAAATTTTCGGTCGGCTAAGAATATTGACTATTGGTTTTGGTTGTGGTTTGGCCTCTTTTTTTCTTTTCAGTTGGGTTGTTTAGTTTTTTCAAAGTATGCAAATACTTCTTCTCTAGTCATTTAGTTAAAGTGATAGTCAGGATGCTGAAGCAACCTCTGAAGTGTCCGTGGTGATTGGTGAACTGACAGTAAATCCTGCTGTTCTCTTACTTTCTACATCTGGGTGAGTCACGTAAATATCGAGTCACAAGTGCCTCGTGCCAAGTTGTAGGACTAAGAGTGTGGCACAAGATCACTGCTCTCAGGATCTCTCCAGAGCATCAGAAATGGGGATGTTGTACGGATGTGTTTCTGTGAGCTGTTTAACATTGCTGGGAGAAGGGGAAGGAGCAGAGGTGCTGTCCCTGTTGGCTGGTTACAAAGAAGGGTGCGCTGTCATTTCTTCTCCTACTTTGGTGGCCTGGATTCACTGAAAGCAAAGCATTTCATGGCTTAGCTTTTCTAACCTGGATTTATTTGTTGACCTCTTTTCAAACGGCACAATGAAATTAGAGGGATGTGGAAGAGTTGAAGGCTTGGGTGCCACGTGAGAGGAAAATTTCAGGGGTCTTAATCTTCCATTGTACACAGATTGTGCAGGCTAAAGGTCACAAGACAACTGATGTGAAGAAAACCAAGTGAATGTGGTGTTGGGAGCACTTGCAGAGGTGCCTATATGAAAATATAATCAGCAGACCATTTAAAGGGATGAAAACAAGTGGGAAAAGTAAATTTTTACATGCACAACCCTTTTCTTCCCTTTTGCTACAGGAAAGGAGGAAAAAAGAAAGATTATTTGCTTCAGAACCTTTTCTGGGACTCTGTGAAATGATTTCTAGTCAAGGTGTGCTGTGTACATGAGCTTTTACTGGCTGCCTTGCTGATGAATTAGAGCCCTATTCTACAAAAAAAAGGGAAAAAAAAAAAAGATGTTAACACTTCCTTTGCAGCCATCCTGGGCTTCCGTGGTGCGGAAGTCAGATGTAAATTCTGGCTGAATTGGACCCTTTATGGAGGTGGTGTTCAAACAGCCTGTGAGGAGAAGAGAAACCATTCAGGTGGTAGACCTCTGCCTGCTTCAGAGTCCTTCCGTCATTGCTATAATTCTCTGAAAGCAAACTAATAAAACTTCCCATTGACTTGCACTCGTGTTGCTTTGAGCAGTTATTTGCAGTCTACCATCAGCAGATTAAAAATCAATTAAAATCCATAGAAACAGTCAAAGTTACATACTCCTCTTTGCTGGTAAAGATTTTTTTTTTCAAAGATTTTTACATTAATACTTGCTGCTTGGTATTACTGAAGATATGAATCAGATTTAGACAAAGTCTGTGCGTCTTTAGCTCTACAGAACTGTGCATCTTTAGCTTTACAGAAGCCCTGCTAAGAACCTCTCATCCTCTGTGCCTCATGGTCTCTGTAGAAATAGGAGAATTTATGAAATTCATTTAACTGAAATGGAGAAGTTGAAAGCTCTCCAATACTGTCATGATGGATTCTATTGCAAATGTGTAGGGAAAACAATAATCTTAATGATAAAATGATAAGTTTAATACCAGTACATTAGAGTGGAAAGTGAATTTTAGTACCGCTAATACATTAAAATAAAGGAGAGTTTGATTTGTATTCCTAACTCTCCACAGAAGAACTGCAGATTAATTTGGTTCTGTCCCACAATTCATGTTAAGTGGTGCTGATCGGGGACTGCAGACACCCATTTCCACCAGCGACCAGGTCTGGGGATTTTGGAGTGTGCAGTGGTTTTTTTCCTTGAGTTTCCTCTTCGTCTCTTTGTGTCCCATTCTTTGCAAGTCTGATCTGTTTATACCATTAAACTCTCAAACATAGGGCTGCTTTTTAATTTCTTTATAAGTGTGTGATCCACAGATTATTATGCCATTGACTAGTCATGATACTTGTTCTAATGTTATTCATGTGTCGATTGGAAGGATATCATCCACATTTCTAATTACTGTTTTTACTCATCCTTTCTGTTTCTTATCTTAATGCAACTTTCATCTAAAATTTATGGTAGCTATAGAAGCCATGACTTCAGTGCATTGCAGTGATACTCAGGTATCAACCACAAAAGTCAATACAGATTTCATGGCTAGGACAGAAAGCCCAAGCACTGAGAAACGGGGGGGAGGGTGTAGGGGGAAATAATAATTTAAGTAACTTGTCCAACCTTAATTTAGTCCTCTTGTGGGTAAACTTGTTTGTAGACTGCTTCATTTGATACAGGATAAAGATTCTGTTGATTGGTGACTTCAGAAAAGCTAAAAAGAAGTTGCTTTTTCAACATGGAGTCAGAGCAACACAGAGTAAATAAGGCCAGGCTTTTCCAAAAAATGCTGAAAATAAACAAAATATGAAATTAATGTTTGTTAAGCAAGCAGTCTCTATCCTGTGGGTGACATTTTACGTAAAAAAGACTGGCATGATATATTTATAGCCTACCATGATACATCTGCACGAGACAACAGAGTTAAGATTGCACAGTCCACTTAAATCCCACTGTTCTCTCTTTTGATTCTTTACTTTCCAACCTGGGTAGTGTTTATATGTGGTGGGGAAAAACACAGAAATGTCGCCTGTCCCTCGCACTGACTTCTTGTCCTTGTGAGAAGCTGACATCCAGCTGCACTGAATCCTGCCCCTCTCTGCCCAGAGGCTGCTGCCCTCTCATCACCTCGGAGAGAGGGAGAACTGTCAGAGTGCTGGGGAGGGAGAGCACATTTCTTTTGAGTGGTTTTCCTTGTTTACCGTAGCAGCCTCCGAGTACCTTCTCACATGGCTCCTCTCCCCCAGCTCCAGATGTCAAAATCCTCTTCTCCTGGTTCTGTGGTGCTGTCATTTCCTCACGTTCAATCCGTGGGTGCTGACTGCAAAGCCCAGCCCAGCTCCCCATGGGTGCCTGGAGCTCAGGGATGCTCTGGGCTCTGTGCCAGCGCAGCCTGGTCAGCCTTGGGCATCAGAGATGGCGACCATCTGCCCATGGAAGGTGGGATCTTCAAAATCAGGTTTTTTCTTCATCTGAGAATATTTTTTGAGTCTTGTCTGTACTTGCAAAAAATTCAGATGTTCTCTGATCTGTTTGCTGAACTCCCTTCCCCAGGTTTGTATTGTTAGCGCTAACGAATTAATTTGCTGAAACTATTATATTAGGATACTGAAGTTATTCTGCTTTCCTTTTCGTTACTATGTATACCTCCTAAAATCTGTCAAAAAATATGTCTTTCTGAAGCTATACGAAAATACCATTGCTTTCAATAGTGCTACCATTTCATTCTTGGAACATCATGTTGTTCTACTGCTTTCACGATTGATTTGGCTACTTTTTTTTATGCTGAGCCCTGACTCATAACAATTAGCATTACCTATGTGCTAAATTTATTTCTCAGAGATGTTTTTTTCTGAGCAGGATTGTACTTCCCAAGCATTCTCACCAAGTGGGACTGCTCACGTGCTGTAGTTTTCGATAACAGAGGGCCAGAATCTGTCCTCCAATCTGATCCTGTTCAAAAAGAAGCACAACCAAACTGATGAGGTTTTCAGTGTTTTATTTGAATCCCAAGAGCTGTATTTCCAGATAAAAGTTAAGGTTTCTACATTTCTGAGTTATTGTAACGTAAAATATTAACTGCTCTGCTAGAGCTATACACTCTTTCAGCTCTTTCTCAATGTATAATTTCTCTTTTTAGATATCTGACCTTTCTGTAATTCTTCTAATTTATGGAATAGTGCAATTTATCTTTTCTTTATCATCTTACTTAGGGTGGCTGAGTGGAGGGATGGAGGGGATGCATATATCTTCTTGTTTCTTTTTTCTGACTCAGTGTTTAGTCATTATTTTCAGTATCATTTAATCTGTGGAAAGTTTCCCCATATGTCAGGCGTATTTTAAACATGCAGCTGAGATCTGTGCTACAGTAAGCCCTTTTCAGATATGATGCTCAGCAAAGGGCAGAGTTCAATCTACAGCATTTATGAAAGTGGAGCTTTTTCAAATGCTGTTCTCTAAACAAATACCAAACCTGTGTATTCTTGTTTTGTTAAACATGTAAATCAGGTTTCCCTATGTATATCATTTCCCTTCAAAGTCTACTTCTTTGTGTTGTCTACAGAGAAACTCAGAGCTATTAAATGAACAGATCTAAACTATGGTACCCTTTCTTACAAGATATTGTTAAGTATTAAAAGTCTTTGCAAGAAGCATCAAGTACTGCTAAGCACAGAGATGTAGCCTGTGATTGAGGAATGCCCCATGTCAGACATCCCTCCTTCATAATAGTCTTCCCCTAGATTTCAGTGCATATTGAATCTCAAACTTATCAACAATTGTTTTAAAGATGTGGCCTCAGTGTCAAAGAGTTTATTTTTAAAAAGTACAGCAAGCAATTGTAAGAGTACTCTGATACTACAGAAGCTTTGATTACTGTTTGCTTCCTGCAGAAGTTTGTTATTAGTTTACTGAGAATGTGGAACCTAAGAGTACTTAATTTTCTTTAGCAAATATGTTTTGGATGTTAATTGAATTTAATGGGGTTTGTATGCTAATGAAATGGAGATCATGGGGAAAATAGGTATTCCTTAACCTTCCTCTTTGCTGTAATTACTGAATAATGCTATTTATGGTAAGGTTGTGTACATGTGCATGTCTTGGGAGAAGGATATGGGATTACTTATTAACAAAGAAATGGAATTCCTTTTCATAGGGAATTAGAATTGTGACTCTAGACTTGCTAATTTAAATAACTTGCAGGCTAAACAGACTTTTATAAAGCATTAAATGCTATTATGTCTTGTGAACATTAAACACATTTTCTGAAAATATTAATTTCCCATTGGTTTTCCTGCCTCCTTCTTGTTGCTTTAATTTCAGACTGGCTGATAATCCATCCTCCGCACACCAGAGGTTAGGGATTTCTGAGATTGCTCTTGTGCCTGCTTTTTCGGTCCTGTTCCCCTCTCCCTGTGGCTTTAACCTCTGTTTTCATTAGCAGTTGATGTTCACCACGTGCACTGATTCAGGATGGGGGCACCAACAGGTGATGGATTTGCAGCAGCCTGATATCCTCGATGATCCCATAAACCCTGGCTGTGGTCCCCTAGCAGCTGCAGGTCTTCCCAAATGCCCAAAAACCTGGTATTTTATTCTTTCTAAACCTGGAAGGCCAGTGCAGAAACATGAGGACCAATAAATAATATTTGATTTTTAGGGGAAATCAGTAACAAATATTCCAACTCCAGAGACTGATGCACATCAGTCTGTTTGATTTGTATTTTAAAGAATGCCCAAAGAAGGGGTTGGCCTTTTTCTTGGGGAAGGCAGAGGAGGGAGTTAGAAAAAGTTGGAATTCCATATTTATAACTACATCTTCAACAGCTACAAGCTTGAAAAGTTTGATTCTGATCTTAAATGTTAGTGTGTGGGGTGATTTTATGAGTACCATTTTTTAGAGAATCACAAAACAGCACAACTTGGAAGGAACTTGAAAAATTGTCTCATCCAGCCTTTCTCATTAGACAGTTTTAAGCTGAGATGTTTCTTGGGCAGTCCACCATGGCAAGCAGTTTTCTGCATGAAGAAAAAGAAAATGCTTTAAAACTGAATACTACAGCTTACTCTTATCCTGAAGTCAAACAGTTCTGTAGGCCATGCTCCATCCTGACAGGTTCTAGAAAGTTTGAATGAAATATGATTGTAATCTTCGACATTGGTTATATAGCTCCTATTAACTCATATTGGCTACTGATTATGCAATTTCTGTGCTGGTCACTTCGATTAGCCTTGATCATTTGAAAAAAAAAATCAATTCACTCTCCTGGTTTTAATTTTGATAATTCAAATTCACGGTGTTCTTCATCTGCTTTGTTTGATGCTATACATAAATCAAGGTTATAGACGAAACCAATTCCTGAATGAAAAGTTTCAATTTTCTTTTCTTTTTGGCTACGACTATGCAAAGAAATCATCATTTGGGCAACTAATATGCCTAAGTATCCTTCAAAAGGAACTGTGATATATTAGAGCTGTTCAAATGTCCTCACAAATCATGTTGCCTTGCAGCTTTGATCCTGAAATATGTGAAATGATGTCTGATTTATGCCACTGATCCTTCTTTTAGATAGTTAAGTGTTCTTGCTTAATGTTATTAAATAAGTTCAAAGCAGCAAATAGGCCATCCTGGGCTGAGGGCATTTGAAAAATAGCCTTCTCAGCAGGCTGCATATAGAATATATGTTCTTTAGTTTTTTCTTTTGTGGGTTCTTTGTGTACAGCAAGCTACTAGAACTTTCTTCTGTTCACATCTCTCCTTACCATGCTTTTGGTTTTGTGCTTGGTTTTTTTTCCCCCCACCCTCTTGATAGCTTTCTCCTGGGCTTTGTAGTCATTGGGGTATTTTGGGAGTGTGTGTGTGTGTTGCAGGGTACACAGAAACAACTTTGGGACAAAATGGGAAAGATCTCACAGTCTCCCCTAACTGGGAGACTCTTGAAGTGCAAACAGTGATATAAAACAAGCTGTGTGAACCAGCTGAAGCAGTACAAGAAAAAGAACCCTCTGAGAGTGTAAATTAGTGGGTCAAATTCACACTCAAAGGAGCAGAGTAAGTTTGACTACTTTTAATGGAAGCTCTATCGATACCTTGTCACTTCTGTTTTAATGTGCAAGAAGAAAGAGATGAGAAAATCCTTGATTCTAAAATATTTATCAGTATAAATATTCTTAACTTGCATCAGAATACTGAAGTGCAGATCTCTCTAGGCGTAAGGGTTGCATAGGAATCACATCAGCTCTAAATTTAGTAAATCTTTTAATGGAAATGTCACACAGTTCAGACACAAGCTTTAGGGATTTTAGTATGTTATAGAAGCTTTATTACCAATATTATATTTGGGAAATTTCAGTAGGAAATATTAAATCAGCATTTCCAGTGTGTTCTGGTCCTTGCTGAAGCAATGATCGCCATCCCAGCCACCTCCTGCTGGAGAAGAGCTCTTTGCTACAGAAAACTTCCCAATGCTCTCCAGCAAAACCAGTGCCTAAACATCCGGCTTTCAGATGTAAGATTGAAAACAAAGATAAAATTTGAGCATGAGATCTCATCTCTGTACTCTCTAGTTGCATTGACTTTGATGTCTACCTTTGTAAGAATATGAATATTTCAATTTTGTGAGTATAAAAATATTTTTTGTGAATAAATGCATACATTTGTCTTGCTCTTTTAACTTTTTTTTTTATATATATAGCATCCTGAGGAAATCCTGAAAAAAGAAGAATACAGCAGGTAGAGGCTCAGCAGTTGATTGTTTTGGTGGCTTTTTATCTGCTCTTCATGCCAGCTATTTAACTTCCTTTTGCCTGCTTGAAAGACATTATTACCCTGAGATTTAGGATGTCGGGATTGATGGTCATTCTCTGCCATGAGAAAACATCGTCATTAAATCATTTGATGTCTTCTTTACTTGTGACCATGGGTTCTGTGTGTAGAATCACTTCAAACTTTTCTACTCTTACCCCCATTAAAGGGTAGGAGGGATCCAGGGACTGCTGTGGCTCTAAAGAGCAGTGGAAGATGGAGGTGCTCCAGAGGGGTGGAACAAGGGCTCCCGTCTCTGACTCTGCTGAATATTCCCATATTCCAGTTATGTTCCCAAAGAGTGCAATTTGCAGTCATGTTTTCACAACGTATTAGACTGTTACATTCGTGTAGAGATGGGTTGCATTGTTTTTTAGATGTTTGCTTTTTATGCTCCTTTTAAAGAAAGAAATTCTTAAATAATAAATGAAAACACAAAAGACAGTGAGAGTATTATCGTGTGCGTGATGGCGGCTGTTTCTTTTGATATTGCTGGGAAGCTGCATTTCTGCCACCCAAAGGACCCTGAGCGCTGGACTTTAGCTGTGTCTGGACAGACAGATCCAATCATTAGTAAACAGCAGAAAGCAGGAGAGACGGGGAGGGAGAGGGTGTGTTGGAGCTCAGTTTATTTCTGCGGTGTCACATCAATCTTCCCGGTTAAGTGATTGAAGGGGAGAAACGCAGGCTGTAAAAGAAACTGGGCCCTGATTTGTTCAGGGTCACCAGCAGTGGTTTGAAACCATCTTGTTTGCAGATACCTCTTTCATGTTATTAGGCTGTCAGTTGAGTGACTTTGTAAGATTTATGGCTCGGAGCTGGAGCGCGTGCGTGTGCGCGGCGATGGGCAGCGGGTGGGGGGGACAGAGATGTTATTGAGAAGACAGTGATCCATGCCTGCCTTGATTGAGCTCTGCAGCCTTTTGTCTAGTCCTAGTTAACCTCCTTATG
This sequence comes from Pardalotus punctatus, assembly GCA_013400915.1. Lineage (NCBI taxonomy): Eukaryota > Metazoa > Chordata > Aves > Passeriformes > Pardalotidae > Pardalotus > Pardalotus punctatus. The sequence goes on along the minus strand of VZTX01003182.1, from coordinate 556,609 downwards.
CATTTTTCTTTTCATGTGCTGCAAAAGGAGCTCAAGCAGAAGGTGAAGCAACAAGTGGTAAAAGGTTGCTCGTAACAGCAAAGGAGTTGGTGCGGACTTACTGACTGTTTAATGATGGAATAAAGCTGTTTATTGGGCAGGGCCCAGGTTTAACTTGCTGGTGTCTTTCAAGCAGTTTTATTTAGTGTAATGTTGTGAAAGCCATTGGCTGAGTTTTCCCTTGTCACTGGTATCCTCATAGGCAAATGTGCTCTTGGAGAGAGAATTTAGAGATAACACTGGCTTACACTGAGAGTGAAAATGTTTTTGTTTTTAAAGCAAGCAACCCAAATGAAAACAAATTTATTAAAAAGAAAAAGGAGAGGCCATGACTTGATCAACCCAACATAGAATTTAAATTAACTTCGGGTGTTAAGTAGTTATTTTATTTTATGTAAGTCTGAAGCTTTTGAAATACTAGATTTTGAGAAGTCCCTTTTCTTTTTTTTTTTTTTGAGTTAGTTTTAATTCAGAAAATAGTTTTCTGCTCTTCTGTTTACACAGTTCATAGTTGTGCTAAGATCAAGGCATGCATAATTTTAAAAGATGAGTATGAAAGTGTTCATTGTCACGGGATTGAGTTTCAACTGTGGTGACTTAAAGCCAACCAAATAGACTTCAACATTAGAAGAATTGGTGAATGTTTCTGAAACTGTGTCACAGGGTTCGGCCATTCAAGTTTTACAACAGGAAGATTTTATTTGTGTTTAGTTATTCATAGGTGAAAGGAGTAAACAGAAATTGCTGATCTGTTGTCATTCATTGAAAAATCAAACTTTATTACCCAGCTGGCATAACTTGTCTGTTGGCTTTGTTTCAGCCTAGTCAAGTTAATTAACTTAGAGGAATAGACTTGTTCCTAAATGGTTTGTAAGGATGTGCCAACACCTTTGGTATCATGATAGGTTTCATGTACTTGACCATGAAGGTGTTCTAACACACAGTGTATCATTTTCAGCTTAATGTTTAAAAATTCTGAGACATTTTCTTAATTATTTTCTGAAAAATAAACCTTAAAATCCTTCCCTAGTTCTCTTTTTTATTACATCACCAAGAAAGCACCTCTTCTTTTTTATCTGAGATAATTGTGCACATTTTGACCCTATAGTAATCTGATACATTTCAACATAAATGGGATCTTGCTTGTACAGACACAAAGATGCCATTCTTTCTCTATTTATGTAAGGATGTGGATGAGAATCCGAGGTTATTAAGCTGAGCAAAACACCGCTTTTCAGTAGAAAATTCTGTAACAAAGTCTTACCAACAGCAGGACTGGAAAAAGGGTAATACCATCTTTAAGACACAGAACTGGGTCTTGGCAGATCATCACCTTGCCCCGTGCCTGGTGTGGCCACAGCCCTGCTGGGTGACCTTGCACCAGACCTGTGCTCCCGTCTGCTCTCTGCGCTCCTGACGCAAAATACGCGATGGGTTGGTGGGAAAACGCCCGAGATCCTTCCGTGGAAAACAATCTGTAGTAGAACTGCACTGTGAATTACACCACACGGTAGCTAATTTGTCTGCTAGAACATCTTGCAAATAATAGCATATATATATATGTGTGTGTGTGTGTGTGTGTATATTTTCTGTGTAGCCCCCATCCCATCCCCTCCCAGCTGCCCCCCCACCTCACATTATTTTTTGTCAAAAGGTAGATGAGGTTTTGGGGAGTTTTGCAGAAAAATGTTAACAGTTATCATGAAGAGAATTTACTTAAATCCTGAATTCTACCAAAAAGGGAATTTCAGCTACTTGTAAAAGAATAAGTCATTCTGATCAACTGTAGGTAAAGACAATTTTGAGAATTACAAAGGAGGGGCTTAAGAGACATTGCCTGGGCACACACAGATGGTGTCAAGGCTGCCAGTTATTTGTCATGCTGACTAGCAAATAAGATTCGTGGAATAAATAATATTCTACCTATTGATAAACATTCCATATAGCGTTTAGTAGAGAATGTTCAGCATGTTTCTTAAACAGTGAAAACTATTCTAAAGGCGAGTTCTTGGAAAAGAGAAAAGGAACTGTATACCGTGGGATTATTTGGGGCATTCACTTGATTCAGTCAACTCTTGAAAGCTACCCTGTCTTCTTTAAATCCATGGTGGCAGATACAGCATTGCTTCGTTCCTTATTTTAAATGCTTTCTGCCTCTACTTTTCAGTCGCTCACACTTAGGTGAAATTAAGAAATCTAACTGTTGGGTATTATGTTTTAGACCTGCTGAAATAGCTCTTCCTGCTTGCATCCTTATGGTCTCATTAAGACGATGCTCACAGCATGCCTGACTCTAGTGAATATTTGCAGACCTCATTTGCCTACATTAGAGACAAAAAGCTTGAAAAAAATCCTTCTTGAGCAATAAACGGTTGAATTTGTCAGTATCGGTGATCACAGGGCTGGTGCCTCCCAAGGCAAGGGCTGAATGCTGTCCTTGGAGTTGAATAACTATTGAAACACTCCATCCAAGCCCTTCCCACTGCTGGGATATCACACTCAGTCCCTGCCTTTGAGCTGTGGGTTTAACGTGTGAGGGCTGCTAAAACCGGCGAGAAGCCAAAGCGTGCACCACTCTTACAGCAAGTCCTGAACATCAAGGAATCATGTAGGCAATATTATCGTTCTCATTCCTGCATTTTTTATGCTAATTATAGAGTACAGGAATTTAAAAATTTTTATTTTAAAGAGCTTCATTTTGCTGAGTCAAGCTGTCACTGCGCATCATACAGTGAGATGTCAGGTCTTCGCAGCAAACCCCCGATTCCAACAAGTGCAAGTCATTGTGGTTTACCTTTACCATTGTGACTCAACTGCTTTGTTTTCTCTGTACTCAGTCTTTCAGCCTGAAATTTCTGTTCTCTGGGGGATTTAAAAAATCCTTCACCTATTATATAACACTGAGGTCATGCTTTAATGCCAACCAAAATTTCCATTCTCTCTCCACTTCACTTGTGTGTTGTGCTTTGCCTGCCCACCACAGGTGGCTCATTTCATAGTTGAGCTTGTAAGAATATACAATTGGTATTATTGTTTTCAAAGCGTATTAAAGTCACTTTGTGATGGGAAATGTCATATAAATCTAAAGTGATAATGATGCTATGTTTTTATTTAGCAAAATGGAACTAGAAATAATAGCAAAAATATTAATCAAAGGTGATGTAACTGTTATGTTAATGAGAAGTGCTTGAAGATTACTGATTTCTACTATAAATAGATAGTAATCTTATGGATTTACAACCCTTATTTACTCTATTTAAATTTCATGGTCCCAAAGAACTGGGCCAGAAAACTTATCATGAGAGCCTTTCCCTTGGAGCTATTGAATTTTCCTGACAAAACAGTTTTTAGAGAACAGTATCAGTTTACATATGCATAATGTTTTTCATTGTATTTGAATCGTTTTGTGACTCTTGTGAAAATAGAGAAGAGAATAAAAAATTAAAGTCTTTGTTAGAGGGATAGTTTTCTTGTTTAAATGTCAAAATAGAATTATCAAATTTTTAGAGAAAATTTGGATTAGCTTTTTCGATGGAATCACTAATGGAAGTGAAAAAAGAGGTAGAGATTTTCTTTGCCTAGAGATGGGTAGAGTGCCTCTTCATTTGATTTTAAAAAAAATATTATTTATTAAACTGTTCATATTGCAAAGCTCTGATTGGAAGGAATTGAAATCTTTATAAATTTGTGCAAAACTGTTTCCTCTCTACCTCAAATTTGTTGGTATTTTTTTTCTTTTGAAAAGTTTGTCCCAAACATCCTGGAGGAGTACAGAAAAATTACTAGTTTGTCTGTGTTCAATTTTGAAAAGTTTTTGTTTCTTTGGATAATTGTCATCCTTACCTTTTGAAGCAGTAACCTGAAATGTAATAGTAGTGGGTCTTTGAATGGACACGTAGCTTCTATCTCAGGAATGTTCCCTCTTCTCTCCCTAGGAGCATGTAATTTATTTTAAGCCCTGTTTTTGAATGTTCATTAGAGTTTCCCCTATTTTTACAGACTGACCTTGAGTTCATCCACTCTTACAAATCTTGCACAAGCCTTGCAAAAGGCACAACACTGATGTTTTTACCTCCTCAGTCTCCCAGGGCAATGGGTAAGCATTTCACTCTTGGTTTGGGTAGTTAACCAAACTTCAGCCATGTCATTCCCAGGCAGCAGCTAAAATTTCTCAAGCTGTTTACAGTTTCCACTTCTTCCTGGACTGGATATGGACCCTCCATGCACTAGAAAGTGCAGTTGCACAGAAAGTAGTGTTTCCTAGTTTTTGAGATGTTGACTTTTCAATTCTCCTAATTAACTTGCTGCTGCTATCTTCACACTCAGCCTTTAGTTTTTATGTGCAACATATGTCACTGAAGCAATCCCTCGCAGCCATCCAATCGCTTTTGTTTATTTCCATTAGCTGGAAGACTTCTTGAATATAACTGGATGGTGATGTGCTTCTCCTGAGCTCTCCTTTTAGCAGATTTTGGAGTATTATATGGTCTATGTAGCAAATCTGTCTCGCTTTTTACCAGGGTGCCTTGTTCAAACAATGCTGGGGTCTGGCGCTGCCTGGCTTGTGAGGGGATAAAATGGGAGACCAGTGGCCAAGATTTTTGTGTTTCCTGGTTGCTTGGATTACCAGAAATGCCATGAGCATTGGCACCGTTCAGATTACAGTGGGAGCAGGGCGTGTTTATGCTACACACAAAAGAAATTGGAGAAAGTTTAACCTGAAATTTCCCCCTAATGGTGTGTGTATGAGGGGGGCATTTCCCAATCTGTTGATTTAGGATAGAGGAGCTGTTGTTAGATGCATCATTCTTGAAGACCTCAGTGAGTGGTGCAAAACAGCAAAACAGTTTTTGTCTGTGTGCTCATTTAGATCATCGAGCTTGGGGCAGAAAATTTCCTACCTGACCGCTGTCACAAGACTCCCTCTTTGTGTGTGATCTCCCGACTCTTTTTTTCCCTCTTTTTATATGAACTGAGACATTTAACTAGAGAGTGCTTCATCTTAGGTTTCCTGTTTCTAGTCCGCAATCATGAATTTTAATAATGCTTTTGGAATTTGCTGTGTACACTCACTGAAAATTGCAATTCATCTCTTTCCCACTTTCATTTCAGCTCACTGTTAGGAAGTTATGAAAGCTTACTTGCACACTCCCTAAAAATGTTCACTTCCACTTTATTGTGTGTATCAGTGCAGATATAATCATTATCTACCACAGGTTAAGGTTAAAGTTTAGAGGCAGCCACAGGTTCTATAAAAACTTATTTTCCTCTGGAATTTTTCAAATGAAACCATACGTTTCTGTTGGAGTATGTCAAGTCCAATGAAACTTCTGTGGAGAAAGGTTTCTTATCTACAGGTTCTATTTTCTCATCAAAACCAGATGAGAAAATCTGTAAGTTGTTCTAATCCTCTGAGAACTCACTGTGGCTTTACTGATCTGACTAAACTCTTGCCCTACCTGATTCAAACTTTAGAGGTGCTTTTGCTTTCCTTCACACCAGATAAAAGCCCTTACCTCTCATTTTTTGGCTGTCTGGCTGTAGCAGAAGGGACCAAGAGACCCAGCCCATGCTCCCAGTGTGTGAGACAGGTAAAAGCCTTCATCTGAATCCATTTTGGTAGAAAGTTACAGGTTCTGTTATGTTCAAAGTCAGTTCTCGAACTGCTGCCAGGGCAGTTGATTAATCTGGTTGCTAGGGTATGTTGTACTTTTAACAGTGCTGATGTTGTCCTGTTTTGGAACTTGAAAGGTGTTTGTAATTGCACAGGTTTTTTTTAAGAATGGGGAAGTTATTCCCTGCTCAGCTAAATCTGAGAATTTTGAGAAAAATTGTGTGCAGGTCTCTTTTGTACTGTAATAATGCAGGGACCTACAGAACAAGAGAAAATATTATTTTAAATTTTTTTTGGCCAGCATAAACAGGCGCTTTGTCTGTAGAGGATTGTCATAAGAGAGTTGTCTGCTATAATCCTTTCAGGGGTTGCACTTTTATATGCAATCAGTAGTGGGCTTGTCTTTTCTCTTAGAATTTTTGGTAACAATAGTAGCAGGCAAGGCATCTAAAGGTCTCTGGTTGTCCCAAGAGTTGAGAGTTCAGAAATGTTATAAGTGTTGAAGTATTTATTTTGGAGTGATGTTAGTGTTTTTATAATAATATCAAGCCTTTATGTATGGCACCTTTCATTCTATAGTACTCCAAAGCATTGTATAGAATTACTAGAGAGAAAAATCTCCCCTTCATATCCCTTGATGCACACTGGCCACACATCGCCCAAAAGAGTGGGGGAACCCCAATTCTATGCGCAGTGATTGTCTCCTTCAGTGAATTTATTCTGGTTGCTTCAACTTCCCTCTGTCAGAGTGCCTGGAAAGTTGTGAGGAGGAGGAAAAAGAAGACCTGAAATTTGCACGCAGGGAGCAAAATTACTGTTATGAACTCCCATGTGCTGACAAGTTTCCAGAAACATTCCTATCCCATTGGCATAAAGCTTTGAGGATTTTCAGGGACCATGAAGGTGAAAACCAGAAGCACTCAGTCCAGCAAATGTTCTCTCAAAACTATCCATATATCTAAACAGGATTTAATGCTTGCAAAAAGCAGAATTCACTCCTGTGATGTTGAAGGGCTTTCAGAAAAGGAAGCCTGTTAGAAGCACAGGGCAGGGAGAGCTTTGGTGAGTTGTCAATCTCTAGGCACAGACACCTAAAGAAAGATTTCTGCTTTATGACCTACATGGCCAACACATGGATGAAAAGCAAGCAACAGTAAATTAGTTTGAGGCGCTGGGATGGTATACAGGTTTATGTTCCCCCATTTTGAATGGTGTATTTGGCTCCCAGTTCCGATGTAAGGCATGTAGGATATGAGTAAATCAGATGGACTAACACTTGGTAGAAATAGAAGTAAAAATACGCCAAGCAAATCTCTCAGTGTTGTAACTATTACGGACTGCACAAAGAACCAAAACCAATTCCATTAATTATGGAACATTTCTTTAAGTGCTGTTCTTTTTAAGTGGTAGAAGACCAATCTGATGCACATTTTCATGCAGTTGTAGAATTACAGAATAATTAGGTTGGAACAGAGCTCTGTCTAACCTCCTACAGCAGGTTGTCCAGCTGTATTTTGAATGTTTGCAAGGGTGGAGACCCAACAACCTCCTCTCTCAGATGCTGGCAGAGGTGACCATCCTCATGGTAAAAACTCTTACATTCAACTGACATTTCCATTGCCTCCTGTGCTATTGCTGTGTGTCTGTGAGAAAGTTCTGGCTTTGTGTCTCCTCTCTAAGGTACTTAGAGAAGCTCTTCTTGCAGCTGTTCACATCTTTTGCTCATTCTATCTCCAGCTGAGCTCTTAACATTTCTGACTCCCTGTGTGCTTGGACATCTCAATTTGTTCTGTGTACCTTCTTCCATTATCTATAGATTTGTTTTGCATTTGAGCTAGCTGAGGAGTTCTCTGTCAGCCATGCCGATGTTCTGCCGCCCTTGCTTGACCTTCTACAAATAGGAATAGGCTATTTTTAATTTTGAGGACATTGTGGTTTGGAAATCAACCAGCTCTGCTTGAGTTCCTTTGCTTTCTAGGGAAGTCTCCCTGGGATCCTGACAAGTAAATCCCAGAAAAATCTGAAATCTGCCCTCCTGGGGTCCAAGAAGTTGTTCTGCTATGTCTTCCTCACTCCTTAAAATCCTGAATGCTCATCCTACGTATTCACTGTGGCTGAGGTTCCCCTTGACTTTCACATCCCTCACCACTTCTTGATGCTTCTTGAGTAACAGGCTCAGCAGAACATCTTTGTTAGTTGGATTATCCATTTCCTAATTAGTTCTTTGGATGTTTTGCATAAAGTTTCAAAATATGTCCCTAATGGTATATACATTACTGAGAGAATCAAGGACCTTATTCCTGTTCAAATTATTTAATATTTGTATTGTGCGGTTGTAAAGTGAATCAACAAAGTAATACACAACCTCCATGCATGGCGGTGTTGAAATAACCTATAGATTAATTTGGTTTAGCAGACCAGTGTGGAGGGTTTTGATTATTGGAACAGGATGGAGAGTTTTGCTTGTTTTGTTTTGTTTTTCTCTTGCAGGGAGCAAAAAGTGACCTTGGTAGGCAGACCCTTTTGGTCTTTCTTGGACAAGTGTTCACACTTGAGTTTCCAGGCCTCTTGGTTTAAGCATATGGAAGTTAAATATTGCCAAATACATGTGATGTACACAGAGGTGTAAAGGACAAAAGCATTCCTCGTTGTGTGGGAGTTGGCACTTGGATTTCCTGCAAAAGCTGCTGTGCTATAACCACATGTTCAGACTCTCCAGTATTAATTCTGCTGCTGCAGGTTATCTCCTCCAGAGCAAAGCTGCTTTCCATGGAATGTCTTTGATGCACTTGTGCTGTGCTGGTCCACAACCTTATCTGTGTGGTGTGTGGGAGCCATAGGAATATGGAACATGCCAAGGTTTTAGATCCCTGCTATTGTGCTGATGTTGCCTTTGGGGGGCTTTTCTGCATAACCTTTCCTGTACCCACTGCTCACTGATCTGATAACACCTGTGTGCTAATAGAATTACAGAGTTAGTGATTAGCAAAGGTGTTTTTGTTTTACACTTCCTTCTCTCTCTATGCTTTATTAAAGAGGATTTTAGTACAGATGTTGTGGCTTTTTTCCTCTGCTTCCTCCCACACCATAAAAGAATATCAGCCTGTGAAGACTTTTTTTGTTATTACATGAATACAGACAAGGACATTCCTCTTCTAGACATTAAATGAAGAAAATAAACATGTAAGAAATCATCTTTCACCCAGAGTTTTAGGAGAGAGCACATGCTTTCAAGGGGACTAACTGAGTCTCTGCAAATAGTAAAGGTTCTAAATTCAGGTATAGTTCAAGGAAGCAATCTAGATATGTTTATCTAGCTCCTTAAAGTTTGAAGTATGCAGAGAGGGAATGCTGGCATAAGATTTCTATCACAGAGAATTTTCGTTTGAGTTTCTGAAAAGTGAGACCTAGAAGTCTTTTAGTGAAACATTTCAGGGTTTAAAAACTTGTACTGAACTAAAAAGTTATTAATTTATTTTGTTAATCTTAGCCAATTAATGCATTGTCACTGTTGGCGCTCCTGAGCAGAAGTAATACCTTAACTCAGCCCTAACACAGCTGAAATTCTGAATTACACAAGTAAATGTTACTTGTTTCTCACTTGCTGGGCAAAGCTCATTCTAGTTTTGCATTTTTAGTGATTTTGTCCCAGTGTTCTAATGAGGGGTTAAACTAGCAGGAAAATTTCCATCATCTGGCTATCCCTGTTGTTAAAGGGAGGTAAGCTGTGCTGGGAAGTAAACCCATCTACAACTGGCACGTGGTAAGAGAACAACGCTGCTCGTAAGACAAAGTGTTGGTACACCACAAGATTTGAACAGGAACTCAGAAGAAATAGTGAAGTTTTAGCTATTTTAACATTTTGACCTTTTTCAGAAAATGAACATATTCTCCAAAGCACAGAATATGTTGAATCAGCAGCAGGCGATGTGAAACCAGATTGTGATGTAATCTTCAAGAAAACCATATTTGTAATAAGGTTAATTAAATTTGCTGCAAGCTTGTGACAAGCATGCTGTAAGTTTGCCAGTAAATCTGGTCTTGCTTTATCAAACTGAAGGGCAAGAATTAAAAAAAAAAAAAAATTTAAAAAAAAAAGAGAGAGAGAAAAAGAAAAAGCTTCCCTTTTCCAGAACAACTAGTGTGTAGCCAGAGGACATGTGGACTGGCAACAATAACTAATACGTTATGAGAGGTTGAACAAGTTTAAATGGGATTTGTCTCTGAACTGAAAGGCATATTGTAAGAAATTTCTTTGTCTCCTTGTGATGCTCTTAAATTGAAAGCGCGATGGGAGGCTTCAGTAGAGGCAACAAAGGTTGAAATGATAGCCTGCTGTTTGCAGCAAGCATCATGGCTCCACTGATGGTCCAGACATCTGGTAACAACAGCCACTCCTTGTCAGGTTTTGCCCCTCACTGGGCGCCTGAGCACTTTGCACTGTTTAACTCATCAGACTCTTCTAGCTCAGTATGCTCTGCATCAAGAATGTTTATGTAATAAAACAGAGCTAATTAAACATTTCAAAGGGAAACATTATTTTAACTCTAATTAGATATGATTACGGTTTCCTTATGCCTGCGCTGGATTGGTACTGCAGCTCTCTTGTTTTGCCTTCTTACTGAATTCAGCAGCATTGTTGTTTCAAAATAATTTTTGCATCTGCTTAAGTAGGCTTTGTGTTCCTCTTGCCCAGAAATGAAATCAAAATCTTTGAGCCAAGGTCCCTGTATTTAAAGCAACAGCGTATGACCCTGAGACACACGGGGTGAGTTGATACCTCAGGCAATCAGGGAAATAAGAAAAGCCCTCTTGCTTGAAACATTTAAGGGTGTTCCAGACAACCACGAGTGCTGGCAGGTGGACGCGTGCCATGTATGAAGTGTCTACTTTCCAGCTATTTGTGCTGCAACTCAAACTTTTGATCATTATTAAATCTAGCACGAGTGGAGCCAGTCAGGTACCACCGAGCTGTTACCGCCTGCACAGATGGATGCAGGTTCTGTGACCTTCCTGGAAGGCCACAGTTAAGCAAGGCAGTTGTCACAGGCAGATATAAAGCATATCCTTCTGTATGTATTTAATCTAGAAAGATAGCATCTGACAAAGCTTTGGAGACACATCATGTCAGGATACTAAACATCCAAATAGCTGAGAAACAAATACATAGGGAAATCAAAAAGAACAGGCTAATGGCAGTAATAATCAGTGAATATTTTGTCAGTTAAGCAAATGCTGTATAACTTGTTTAGTGTTTTCTAGCTTTTATGACAGAGCCAGTCTGCAGATCATATGGGAGAAGCAGACTGAATATAAGAACCCATCCTTTCTTTGTCATCCCTAAATCCAAGTTTTTATGAGGAATTTCTTCAGCTAAAGGACATTCAAATGCAAGTTTACTTCAGCTTTTCACTTGGTTTTCACCCTACCCAAGAATTTTTTAAACTCTAGCTTGGGTTTCAAAAAGAAGGAAAAAAAAAATGTAAAAAAAAGAGGCAGGCTTTCATTCAAACTGGTTCTCTGCAGCCCTAATTAAAATAGACTTCAATGAGAAGTTTTCTTTTCCTCTTCCAACTGAAGCTTAAGGGCATAGTTCTAGCTGGAGAGTATATTGTGTTCATTTTACTGTTTGAGTGGTTTGGTAGAGAAGCTGTCTTTCAAACGCAGAGTGACTACTATGATGCCTCAGGACTCAGCTGTCACATCAAGGCTGTTTTCCACATATATGTATTATATAATGTGCATATATCATCACCGTCAGGTAGCTGAAGTTTGCACATCTTAACATGGAAACAACTCACTCTCACATTTAAGAAGTTGGGATTAGAGGTAAACGTGTCTTATTTTTTAAAGGGAATAATGACATGGGTTGTCCCTTTAGAAAGAAAAGAATGATGCAAATCGAAAGACACACATATAAATCTCTCTCTCCATAAACTGAGCTGCAGTTCTGGTGCACTGTTCTTTCCTTTGTTCTAGGGAAACTGAAGGGGGGAATTATTTCCTTTAAATGTTACAGTCAACCTAAGCGACTGCAAGAGTTAGTAGACTGAGAGCAGCACTAGAAAAAGAAACCTCCCATTTAGCCACAGAGGAAATTTTCCATTTAGCCATTTAATTAAATAGGAAATGGCAGTGCATAGCCCAGTCATTGTCTCAGCCCTCGTGGAGAGGATCAGAAGAAGGTCAGGAGCTTGTTCATTTTCCATGCCCACGGCCTCAGTCCTGAGACCACCAGCAAGGATGGCCAATTAATACCAAGTGCTTTAGGGGGTTTTGGCTTGTGGGGTGGGTTTTTTTTATTTTATGCCCACTAGGATCCAGGCTGAGGTTGCAAATTCATTTCAAAGAAGCTGCTACACAGTAGGTGAGAAGGATTTCAGTCTCTTCACCTCTGAGTAAGAATGAGATTAGTCAGTGAAAAGTGAAACACTGGTGCCTTGTGGGTTTTTGTAACTAATGCTGCCACACCACCAAAAGAGACTTTTCTCAAAATCTGTCAAGTTTCGGTTTCAGAATTCAGTCTTGTGGCCAATGCACTGAAAATACAGTGTCAAAAATGCAACACTGAAAAACTCCAAGTTTGCTCAGCTTCAAAGAGCTATTTTCTAGTTTTATTGTCGTATTCATTTTCTGAATCACCTGTACCTCTGAGGATTCTGAACAAAGCTATCTCTGCTTACTTGTAAACTTTTTTAAACCTTTCCAAGAGCGCATTACTGCTGCTGGGCTCTCTTTTGCTCCATCCCATTATCTCTGATTATTAAAGGCTCAACTTGGTGCAGTGAAATTCTGGCAAATTTGAGCACTGGGAGCATCTGCAAGCCAGGCAACACACTGATAGTGTAAGCATCACCTGTAGCTGTCTGCTTTGGGACAGTATTTATGGTGATATTTCCTGGAAATTAGACTGACAGCCCCGGGGTTGTGGTGTGTGCTGTACATCACTGAGCAGATTTCAAAGCACAATACTATTTTTTTCCTCGCAGTTGACCTCAGCTGGATTCACTCTCTCTGAGAATTGAAAGTGAGTGATGTTACTGAAGAAGGATGCCTGTGTTTTGCTGGCTGCTGGCCTCTTGTCTGATCCAGGTGCAAGTGCTGGTGCTTGTGTTGCCTCCCTGCCATGGCAGCCAGGTCTGGTGCTGCAGATCAGGGCTGATGTGTCCCTGGGAGAGCCGCATAAACCTGAATATTCTGGGCTGGATGTCTGGGAATCAGTGAGGTCTTGGACAGACAAGTGAGAGTTCAGGAACCCATCCAACTCCCACAACAGCTACTCTTCTGTTGACTTCAGTGGGAGATGGGTTTTCAGTGCTGTTCTCCAAATGCTGTATGGTTGCAGATGAAAAATGCTTGGCTATCTGTGCCTGTGTGTTTTGCTGCCTGTAAGGAACTAAAAAACTTACTTTGAACAAATGTGTGACTGTAGAGATAATACTGGCTTCCATGTGTATTGTCTGTCCTGGTAGGAAGGAAAATATTGTGAAGACTTGTAAAACACCCAGGTTTTTGGAGGAGCCAGCTTGCCTTCCCCCTGCACTGTCAGCCACTGAATGGTGGTGTGTGGCTGTGCACACACACTACTGTGCACATGCATACATATGTTCCCAGTTTCGGTGGTGGTGAGCAGAGGTTTGGAGATAACTGGGATTTTTTCTTAAAAGTAATTAAGTTTTCAAAGAACCATCTGACTGCACGTGCAAGAAAGGCAGAGACAGTGTGTGGTAGCTTAATTTGAGCAGAGCATAAGGTTAGCTGTTATCTTTCATTGCCCACATTTAAAAACTAGTTTCAGGAGCCCATCTTTACAGCTAACCTTTATATCACATTTGAATTCCCTGTTGGAAAACTCAGCTTCACTTATGAATGTATCTAAATGATAAATCATTGGAAATTCAAAACGGAGGGAGCATGAGGAGGATACACAAGTGCAGGCGAGCAGGGTAACTCCAAGGCAGACTCGGCTGAGGGAGCACATAAGGAGGTTGGGTTTGTGGGGATAAAGCCTGCACTGAACTCTGGGATGTTGGTGTGGTTACACAGGGATTGTCTTGGTAAGATGAAAGGAGATGGTGAGCTATGGATCACTTCTTCACTTATCTTCAGGGCTGCTGGGCTCTGCCCAGCATCCTGGAGGGTGTGGGATCCACTGCCATCCACCCTCTCCGTGAGTTTTATTTCAAAATCCACTGGCATGGCTGCAAGGCATTTGTGGCTGCATGGTTTGGTGCTGGGGAGTGGCATGGCTGTACCCAGGCCCTTTGCAGCCCTGGCCCCAGCCCTGCTGGCCAGCAGGAGCTGGGGAGAGGATGCCAGGACGAGCCTTCCTCCTGTCAGTGCGCTCACAGGATGGAAATGCAGCTTGACAAGTCTGAAGCTGTGTACAGAAAGAGACAGATAAACTCTCTTAACCACAGAAGCAGGTTTTAAATACATTAAAATATTTTATCCCATTATTTGTTTTGACCAATTGACCACAATATTAAAAATTCAATCATGGAGCAGCTGACAAGTGCAGTTGCCTAATTTTATTTAAGGGTTCTCCCCCCCCTTCCATTTTTCCATCCTGTTAACGCTGCTGCCTGTGCCCAGACAGTAATGGGCTTCTTGTATGCCCACGACTGTTATGATCATGTAAATTTATTGGTGCTTAGAAGAAGCGAGCTATTAAAACATTACAACAACCATTACAGCCAGGCTCGTGTTGGCTTTCGCTCCCAATGAACATATGCTTCCGAGTGAATGCCTAAACTCTTATTTATGGATTTAATTTAATATGCGGAAAGAATTCAAAATTAAATTTTGTGTCTGCCTCCAGAGAGTGTCAGTGTATAATAACATGGTAATTTTTACACATCTTTATGAGAAATGGGAAAATTAATTCTTTCTGACAAGTTGTAATTATTCGACTTGGAACAGTTGCAGCTGAGCAGTTTGCATGCCTGTTGTCTGTTGTTGCACAGTGTAAGGGGAAAACGTGGGGATGGAGATATATTGTGTGTCTGAGAGTTTCTAATAGCTTCTGACATTTTAGCCCTGCATATTATCAGGGTGCTCTTTAAAGGAGTGGGGATTGTAATCTGCTGCCCAGCCAGGGACACACAGGTAGCAGTGGACTCAGTGAATGGGGATGGGGTAGGAAGGATTTTGTTCTCTCTGAGGCTGAAGAAGGGACCCTTGTTAATTTGCAAGTGGTTAAAGCAGAAAGTGAGGTAACATTCTTTGTACTCTTTGACCTCACATTTTTTTCCCCTTTAATGAAGACACAGGTGGAAGAAAAGTGTTTGTTTCAGCTGCACACAAGCAGAGGTCTCTTGTTTAAGTGTGTCCTTTTATTTCTTGAGAGTTGAAGGCACTTAGCACCTCTCAACTTAAAGGGAATGGCTCCCCAAAAAGTTCAGTTGTCTTTAACAGTAAGAATATTTAAAAGTAAAACACACTTCTTGTTGAAATGTGAGCTTTCCTGACAAATATTTTCATGAGGGTAACTTTGTTCTTAGCTAACTTAACTTCTGTTTCAGAGTTTCTGCTGAAAGGTAGGACACGTTCAAGAAGCACAAGCCTGAAGCATCACTGGATGTACTCGATAAAAAGGAAATTTATTCAAGTGAATGAAGTGTGTATTTGTGGCTTTGAAGGCAAACCTGGCAGTAGTGGGTGCTGCATTTTTTTTGTCCTCCTGGAATGGTCCCTTTGGGATAAACACATACTAAAGGCAATGCTTAGAAAACATTTTATCAGCCACACATTAAAGGAAATAAAAGTGCCGCAAATGAAAAATTGCTGTGCACACTTTCATTCCCAGTGATTTATCATAGTTGTGCTAGCTGGGAGGATGCTAGTGGTTTAGAAGGTGCTACTCCTTCCTGTAAGACACTGAAGAGGTTTTGTTGTTGTGGGTGCTTGGCATAAGAAGATACCATGGGTCAGAAATATAAATTTATCCAAAATGCCGTGTGCTAGCTGTGATTTCTGTCCTGGCTGCAGTCTGGGTTATTGTTGAAGGTAGGTAAGTAGTGCGCAAACCTGTGAGTTCACAACTTCTGGAGGTTTGAAAGCATTTACCTTGAACCAAAGAATAACTCAACATCTAAGGTCTTGGGAGTGCCTCTGCCTCCACTGGACCCCTCAGCCTGGCAAAACACCAGCAGCTGTGCAGGAGGGTGCAGAGCTACTGCAGCACAGTGCAGCTCAGCTGGGACCTGGACACTGCTGGGGCACACCGGGCAAGGCTGCTGGATTCATCTGAACCAATGCCTTCAGGGGCTTCGGGGCATTGTGTGTGTGAGCGTGTCCAGGGAGCTCTTGTAGAAGGTCATGTGCCTGTCAGAGGGACTGGTGTAAATCAGATTCATTGGGATTCATGCCAAGATCCCAAACTCGGGGCATCGCTCACTTCATTTAGCCCTGCTGTGTAGTGGGCTTTATCAACAGATAAAGTTAGCGATGGCGATGGAGCAAACACGAGAGCGTGGGGTGCATCCCTAGGGAGCGGCTCTCTCCCTGCCAGGGTCACCCATGACCGTGGGAGAACTGCCTTGGCAGCACATCGTGGCCTCCCCTGCCCTGGAACCTGCATGCCTTTCCTTCAAACTCAACAGGGTCAGCCTCGACTCCCAGTTGGTTGTTGGGACTCCCCATTAATCAGTGGGGTGAGTGGGTAGGCTGGAAGTTCATCCAGTCTGGAAGTTCATCCAGTCACTGGATGCTAAAGCAGCCCATGTGAATCGTACACAAAATGGCTCAGGCTGCTGCTTTTACCTCCCTGGGGAGTTATAGTAATGTAGGAGTCAAGTGCATCCTTATTGAGGAACCACAGAGCACAGAAAAAGTTGAAGCTTCCCTGTGAAGTTGTCACCTCTATTTTTCTTCATTTTTTCAAGCCAGGGAAGGTTTTGTTTTTTTTTCATTGCAGTGAGTCAAGCATTGCATGAAGAGAGAGTTTCTCTTTTACATGCATAATAAATAACCGCCAAAAAATCTAAGTTGGTATGAGAATTACTCCTTGGCAACAACACATGCAACTCTTGGGGTGTGCCTTCATCTCTTCAATTTTCTTTCCTTCCAGGAAAGGCTGCAGTTTATTCCTGCTCTGCAGAAACCTCTGCTAACTGCTGTCATCTGGCCCTCTTAGGCACTTTTAGACACTCTTTGCTGCTTTTAAGGAAATGTTGCTCAGACCTCTTTCTTTCTGGGAACATGGTCTTGTGCCCTACTGAGCCGCTGCTTCCAGAAAGACAAGAGTACCAAGGGTTTGTCAGTTTTCTTCCAGTTCCTTTTGAACCACAACAGGAGACAAATTTCATGTTAAGGAAAAGCCTGGGCTTATTTAGCAAGGCTTAAGAATAGTCTTGTAATTACAAATTGGAAACAGAAAATCATAAAAAAAACCCCATCCAAAGCCAAATAAATGCTGTAGCTCTGTCTGGACAGCTGGATATAATGATATATGGGTACATTTCTGTAGCTTGTTGACTTCTTCCCTAACCTAGAATCACCTAGAGAGGTCTCAGGTTGGTGAGAACTCGAGTCTTGGCAATGTCTTGTGACCTGGGATTGTTCCCCTCAGTTTTCACTGCCCTTGTCTTTTATTTCCCCCTTCCTCTCATACTTCTCTTTGGAATTAAATGTAGGTCTAGAGTCTTAAGTGCTTAACAGTGACTTTGCCCGGTTCACACAGATTAGCCAAGGGTGTCTGTGAGCTATGAGACTGCAAAACTACTTTGCCCACATTTAGCTTGGACCTGACCAGCTGCTTTCCACCTGCTTTTCCCTACTGCCCTCTTAGGTCTAGAAATGTGTCCAGCCCTTGTTTTCTGGGAGATCTTGGGAGCCCACAGGGCTTTGCTGTGCCATCCCATTGACTGGCGTGCAGAGGTGACGTTAGTCACATCCTAGGTGTGGCAGAGTGGGAGTGATTTTGGAAAGAACTGGTGAAAGAAACAGGAAAATACATTTTGCGCTAGTTTTGATTTTGCAGTGCACGTGAGTTATGCATGGAAGTATTTTGAAGAGATCTACTTTTTGTTAAATGGCTTCACCTAATCAAAGCTGATTGCCTGGACATTTGTGTCACCTTATTACCGTTACTCTCATGAGATTTGTGCTGGATGCTTTATTGCAATCCCCCTCCCCTCCCAAAACAACACAAAACAAAACCCAACCCCAAAATACCTCAAAATGTATTTCAGCACTGAACTCCTGTGAGACGGCAACTTGAATGATGGTCTCATTTTAGTAAGACAAATGCAGGTTCTGGAGAGGTTGCATCTCATTAAATAACTTTTTTTTTTTTTTTTTTAAAATAAGGGGGCTTGCCCTTCCCATCTGAGCATGGGTGAAGAAGAGCACTTTGAGAGTTCTTCAGGCTGTTTTGTAAAGCTCATTCTAGAAAATACTCCCACATTTGTGATCTCCAGCCTGGGTATAAATGATAGAGAAGTAAGCAAAGGCAAATCACCAAATATGCTTCATTAATTTTTTTATTTCCAACTATCACCAAGCCCATTTTGAAATGTGTTTTCATGCGTGTTTCTCAATATACCCATCTTCTACTTATGAAATAAAAAAAAATCTATTCTGTGTTATTTCTTAGGGAAGAGAGAAGAAGCGGGATTATTTTGGTTTTATTCCCATGGTTTCCCAAACTATCAGTCACATAGGGTGTCTATGCTGCTGCTGATATTAACATGGTGCTGTTCCATGCATCATATCCAGAAAGATGTCAAGTAATATTTTTTTGTGCTAACCAGAATTCTATATCATAAGTTGGAGTTTTGCAAACAGTCCTGATTACACCATTTTTTTCTTAATTTTTAAAAATTATTTGGGGAACAGACTGTGATTTCAGGCAAGATGTGGGGTTTTCATAACTTTCCATGGCTCATGAAACATTAAAATTACTATTTAAACATAAGTAAGCTTTATCTGTAATCATGCCTCCCTTCTGTGGGGCATTTTCCACAAACCCAGTTTCTTCACACCACTTCTCTTTTACAGATGGCAAAATGATACTCAGCTTAATTACTCCAGGATTCTAAGAAAGATAGCAGCAGATTAAAGGCTAAATCATGTTTCTTAAATTGCAGTCCAGTGTTTGAAAATAGCAGCATCTTTCTTTACTGTGACAGATCAAGCTTAGTGATGAGTGAATAAAATGGTCACCAATACAATAAAGGGATCTGGTTCAAATATGCATTCATAAATTGGGGTCTCCTAATATTTTTTAATTTTTATTTATAATTTTTTTTAAGTTG
Organism: Pardalotus punctatus; assembly: GCA_013400915.1. NCBI lineage: Eukaryota > Metazoa > Chordata > Aves > Passeriformes > Pardalotidae > Pardalotus > Pardalotus punctatus. The sequence continues at coordinate 537,697 of VZTX01003182.1, read as the reverse complement.
CCAAACTTACCTGAGATTCTTATATCATCATATATATGCTTGTGCTCTTCTGGAGTATTTCTCTTCAGAGATTTTCCTGTACTAACAACATCCAATAAAATATTGTTCATATTACAAGATCTGGCCATCTTCTGGTGGGTGCTGCTGACTGAGCAGCAAAGTCATGGAGGAAGTTGAGAAGTTGATGGCTGATCATTTCTACTGATTGCTCTGTCACTTCTGGCTGCTAAATTAATCTCCCTATTGGTTTTCCTTCTGTAAGACAGAAATAACACCTACTTTGGTTTAATGAGTTGTATTGTGCTTGATGAGATAAAGCACTGTAAAAGTTTTATCACAGTGCATCTGCTTCCAGTTTCAACATGATTCAGGCATGCTACTGAAAAGCTTCTCTGGGGAATAGCAGGCATAGGAAGGGATGGAGAAACTTTGGAGCACGGTAGAATTCAGTCCAGGTTTGGAGGAGCAGGTCTGTGATTCTGCACGGGATCATGGATCATCATTACTCCTTCCTAGTCAGTGGCTTTGTAACTTGACCCAAATTCTTATCCACACACAAACCTTGAGATCCAGAGCCAGTTGGGATTTTGGTGTCCCAAACCTGCCCCACTCTTCCCTGCCTGTAGGCAGCATTTCCTCCAGCCTCCCGCCACTGCCTGGATCGCGTTTCCCTCCTCTGTCTTTTCTGGTTCTGCATATCAGAACGTGATTAAAATCATTATATCCCTATCTATATCGTGCTGTCTGTTTTCCTTTTAATTAGATTGTAAAACAATTAGTTACCACCATGTCTCTCTCTTCCCCCTCTCCTTCTCTTTTTTTTTGTGACTCCCCCAGTGCGCCCAGAGCTGTTTGTTCTCCCCGGGCGGGGAGGAGGGGGCCCTACCGTCTTGCTTTATTTACAGCAGGGTGAAGGTCAGATATAAACAGTTTTTGTTCTTGTGCTGTTGCTTTCTTTTGTGACCTATCCTGCATTGTTTGGCTTTTTTCCTCCCCCGTGCTTTGAAGTGCCGCACACCAGGTGTTCCTGTTCTGAATTACACATGAAAGGACCACATCCCTGGACTAATTAACTAGTAAACTGCACCCGCCTCCCCTGGGTTTAATTGATGCTGCTCTTAAAAGGGGAAGCCAGTTTCTTATTCCTCCTGATTTCACACCGTAGTCATCTCCTCTTTATCTCCCTAAATACGGAAGATACTCTTGAATCTCTCACTCCCAGGCCACACGGCGCTTAATAAGTCTTCTCGTTTCACAATTAATAAAACAATTATGCTGTACAAATTTTTTGAAAGAAATACTCCACGTTTGATTTTTTTTTTTTGGTGGTGGTGTTTTGTTGGGTTTTTCTTTCCCCTTTGACTCCTAATTTCTTTGTGTTTGATGGTTGCAGCCTCTCTGGGGAGCACAGCATGCAGAACCACGCTGCTCCCCGAGAGATGGAAGATCCAGTATCTTGCTGCTAATTATTTTACTTGATTGTCTTGACCCTCCAAAAGCATTGGTGTATGCCAACATCTTCCATGGCTCACAGTTTCTTTCCTGGGGCAACATTTCTTGCAATGTAATGAGCAAAAGCTTTCATGATTTCTTTGTTTGGCCTGGTGGTCGCATCTCACTTGTCTCTGTGGCAGGGTGGGCTTTGTTGATGATAGAAAACCGTGTAAAGTGATCAAAACCAGTTTAAAATCAGCAAGCCTAAATCAAATACAGCTTATTTCTGTGGCCCCTCCAAAACTGCTCAGTGCAGGTTTTATCTTGAGTGGACAAAGACCTGTCAGGCTCAACCAGAGCAGAATGCTGGGGGGAATGGACAAGGTTGTCATGTGGCACTCACTGTGCCGTGTACCCAAATCGGGTTGTGTGTGTATAAATCCTTACAGATATTACTCCTCACATTCCAGCTGTGTCCTGCACTGGCTAAAGGACATTTTGGGCACAGCTGGTGGATCCCTGTGTATTCAAGGGGTCCTTGCATATTGTGGGGCTGTGTCAGTCTTGGGGCTCAGGGAGGTCCCAAAATGGTGCTGCTGGCAGGTGTGGTTGAGCAGGCAGAGAGCCACCAGTCATAAACATTTGTATAAAGGTGGATTCGTGTTAGGCTTTTTTGCCCTTGAATGTCCCGTTTGTGCCTTGCTGGGGCTTTGACCTTTAGAGGGGCTGAGGTTGATTTCATTCCCAGAAATTACCCAAATGGACAATGTCTTGAAAAGTTACTGGTTTAGGTTTATGGTTAGGGTATGTTTGTCTGTCTTATGTATTTGTTCACTCATCCTGAGCATCCTCTATCCTTTTTTAATTGAAGTCCTTGTTAAGTCCAGTGAATTCTTTCCACTGACTTCAGTGGGAACTAGTCCCTATTCATTTGATTTGAGTTGTTTTCAACTTGAATTGGAATTTCAAACTTTACAGTCTTTCGAAACAGAGGGGAAGGATTCAGGATATCAGAAAGTCAGTGAGATGCAGCAATATTTTTAATAACTTAAAAGACATTCCTCTGGGTAGATGTTGTCTTGTAGGAATTAGTGTATCACATACCTGCCTCTTTCTTGGATACCTGGCAGATGGAAAACTGAAACACTTTGCCGTACACAAATGTTTAGTTTTAGAGGTGGACCTGAATATTAGTCAGATGTGTATTTTCTTCAGGGCAAAAGGTATTTCTTGAATAGAGTATCTGCAGTAACAATTTCGTGTCAGGTTCAGGGTGGCATAGAGAAATGGGAGCTTTGCTCTTAATGCCACTGAGTTTTGGATTAGGAATTTGGTGTTGTTGATGTATAATACAGTAGGAGCATGCTGCTTTCCTTGGAAATCATGGCACTGTGTTCAGTGATGATGTGAATTAGGACTGCAGTGGGGCTGCCATCGGGTTGTGCTGTTGAAGATCCCGCAAGATTCCCTGCTATTCCTTCCCACCATGCAGAATCTTTGGGCTGGTTTGGGTTTTTTTTCCGACAATAAGCAGCAAAGCCATCACTTTGTCCTCCCTGAGGAGGGCAAGTTTTGCACTTTTGTAGGGTGCAAAGTGACTTTTGTGGATCATGCAATTTCCCAGAGCACAATGGGAGCTCAGGCTTTGGAGTGTCCCAGCTGACACTGGAGGACAGACCTCAGAGCAATTAACTGCAAATTGACTGAAGCTTATATGTCAAAGACAGACTGAACTTTAATTAACATGCAGCTTAAGACAGGTATTTTTATATTCTAAAACAGCTATTTTAAAACACACATGCATAAAAAGCAGCGAAGACACTGAGTTTTAGCAGAAGGTAAATGTAGAACTTTGGCCTTTATAAGCTTCATAGCTCCTTGAAATCCATGCCTTGCTGTCTTGATTTAAACAGCTTAAAATCTGGAGCCTCTTTTGCATTATATTTGATTGTTTAGATTTAGTATTTCCTGAATTCTTAATTTTATTTTAATCAATTTTTGCTAACATTTGCAATAAGTTCCCTTTTAGAGAAATTTTGCTGTAAAAAATACCTTCAACCTGGTTATTATTTTCTAGCAAAGATGTTTTCAGCTTAGGGCAGATACAAATGAAAACTCAAAAAAGACATTTTATTGCCAAAAAGCACTGGTACAATTCAAAAGCACCTCTTGCTAAATCATTTGTGAGTGTCTCATCAAAAGCATAGGATATGGTTTTGTTAGCGCAGATCAGGGCTTTGAGAATGGTTGTCATGCACCTTCTTAATCTTAGTCATTTTAACCCTTTTCCAATTTTTTCTGCCTTTCCCTCCGAGCTCTGATGTTCTGTAATTTTTTGCTCCCTCCCCCTTCAAAGGCAAGTTTGCCAGTATTTTTATGATTAACTTTTATATGTCTGTTTTGAAACACTATCATGTTATAACATAGAGTTTAAAAGCCCATACTCATATTTTTTATTAATCCTACCTTTCTTTATCAAACCTGAAAGTCCTCTTTACATTTCAGCTTTCATTTTATTTCAGCCTTCAGAAAAAAGAGAAAGATACTGGTGGAGAATCTGAAATTTAAGAAAAAACTTGCAATTACTCCTGTTGTTCTTGCAACTGAGTTACTCCACTTAGTTTCAAAGAAATAACAGTCATGGCAAACTTATTTTTCTGTTTTATTTTTCCTTATCTCTCAATTATAATATTTAGAGATGTGACATAAAGGCACTATGAACTGAATGAAAAAAGATATATGAATTTGGTTTTTGCTGTTTAAAGAAGTTAGCAGTGTTTCTGCGTATAAATCATTGTATTTTAAAATCATCCCTTGTTCCACAAGTTTAGATGTCAGGCTTAATGTTTAGCTTTATCATTTTTGTGATGGCTGGAGAACAGGAAAATGTTAATGTAACTTACTGTGTAGAAAAGCAAGGTATACTTACTGTTGTGCTGCTAGGTTTGAATGAATAAAGGTTGATATCTTATTGTATTTTGGCACTTTACTCTTTCCAGCTGGCCCCTCTCCCTGAATGTCTCCTACCTTTTTCTCATCTTTGCTCTCTCCCAGATCCCGCCCTCCAAATCTCCAGACTGGGGGATATGAGGAGAATGTACTAAACTCTCACTTGCACACTGATAAAAGACCTGATTTGTTAATTTGAGCTCTTTTTAAAAACAAGCCCTAAATTAAGTATTATCTTAATCAGCAATAAAATACATTCTTTCAATTACTTGTTTCACCGACTTATTAAGGGAACTCTAAATAGTTTCAGCGAGTATTGTTGTAATTGTTTCCTCCTTTGATTTTCATTTCCTCAGTTGTCATCATCTCCTGGCAGCGGCAGCAGCTGTAAAGCAGATCTTTCAACAGCCTTGTTAATTGTGTAGAAATTAATCTGATTTCAAACCCCTTATTGATACAGAGATTCGTGTGCCTCAATGTGCCTGTGCCTATGCCTGCTCACCTCTTTCACCCAGCGTTCTCCACCGGGGCCATCCCAATGTGCAGGCTGGGTCATTATCCCCCCTTGTTCATTGCCCTCTTCCGATCAAGTGCACTGGGTTCCTCCATGGAAATACAGAAGCTTATGTGACATAGCTCATATGTTTGTAAGAAACATTGTTTTTCAGCCAGTCTGTGTTCCTTTCATTTACTTGCATCCTCTGCATGCGAGAGGAGACAGTGTAAATTATTTATGTACGACTCCATCAAAGTGTTGCTATTGCTTTGTCCAGTTACCTGCTGCCATAAATCAGGAGATATCCTTGGAAGGAGCAGGGGGTCCCACACCCACATCCCCTGAAATACTGCCCAGCCTAGTGGCCAAATGATGGTACCAAAATAGTCCTGAGGTTTTGCTCTTGAGAGGCTTTCAGGCGAGCTGAAATGGCATAATGCCCAATGTTCATGTTCTGCTGGCAGTCATCTGTGTTTTCCTGAGAGGAAAGATAAGGCTCCTTTGTGGAATAAAAAAATTGTAAAAATAAATTGACATATTAAACATTCTTTTGTATTAGGGGAAAAGAAATTATTATAGCTTTCAATAACTCTACAAAGAATACTGAAAAAAGTTTTTCTGCAGTAATTGGCATATTCCATTGAGAAAATGAGAGGGTTATTGTTATATAATCCAAATATTAATAATAATATGTATACAATTGAACAGTAGATTCTTTTTGTGATCCTATTTGTGATCTTTACAGTTTCTGTAGTACCGGAAATTAATTTTAGTGTGGTATCTTAATTTCCAGACTGTCATCTCTATACCTTAATTGTTCTGCCTACCATAAAAGGTTATCTCTTTCTTCCTGTCATTCAGAGCAGCGCCCTGCTAAAGAGCAGCATCCTCTCATCATGTTTGTGACAGGATAACTTATACATCATTATGTAAAGGGCTTTGCATTTCTTTAGGACAAGCCGTGACATAGAAGGATAAAATTTTATCATTTTAATGATGATAAAACAACAGGTTATCTATGCCAATACAAGTGGCAGAGGCAGGCGTAGCTTTTTCAACTTCAGTGAGATTTGGGTCAAGTTCTTAAAAGAAATTCAAACTGAAGCTGTCCTTTCTACACATGTATCTGTCATTAAAATGTGCAGCAGTCTGTTGTGGGCAGGAGCTTGAGGTGTGGAGCCCCTGCACTTGCTGGATGATGACTGGAGCGAGATTAGTGTTCTTGTTCTTTAAAGCCATTATTCAGTGGCTGTTAGATGAATGGGAGATGAAGGCTGTGTGTTTTCTTCCTCTCTTGCTGTCACGGAAAGTCAGGCATCTGGGGAAGAAACTTCACATGCAGTTCAGGCTTGTGAATACTTAAAAAAAAAGTTTTAACAATTATTTTGTTTGTAGAGTTGCTCTTTACCTCATTATTTGCAATGAAAACAGCAACATAAGAAAAAAAATTCAAAGACAACCAGTGAAAATGCTATTTGGGATTCATAAATAAACTCTCCATAAAAATCTCAGACTCAAATCCAGTCAGAAGAGACTTAGCCTTTCAGCTCTATGAAACAGATAAACTGAGTATCACAGAGCTTAAAACTAGCATTTCTTCTGGAGGAGAGTCATAAAATCAGCATCCCATCTTTCATGCATTGGCATGATATTTTATTTTAACAATGATGACTTTTATTTGGGAGACTAACAGTTCCTCCTTACACTAGCTGAGAGTTTTATTTCAGTGCTTGTATATGGGCTGTATTTATTTGCAAAAGACCTCGCATTTGTTCAGATGAGAAGATTGGTCATAGTATTGAATGATAAAAGATGAGACCAATTGAAAATTCATTCCTGTTGTGAAATACAGTCTTTTGCCAGTGACCACTGGTTTAAGCTCTGTGCGAAGAACTTGAACCAAAGCACAGAACTGAAGAACAGCCCTGTGCTAAGGCTCCCTTCAGTCACTGTGCTGAAGTAGCATCTCCCTGCAAGCCTTGAATTTGTTATCTCAGTGCCGGTAGCGGTGTAGGTGTGGCTGCAGGCTGATGTGTACAGAGGAGACTGCCCTAAAGAAAAATATTTTTAAACGTAAAAAGGGCAATCCTGGAGTATTAAACTTGCAGCTGGTGGGTGAGATCACATATGCACACCTGCTGCCCATGCCAGGCTTAAGGTTTCTTTCAAAGAGAAGAGGGCGTGGGCTACAGAAATGTTTTCATTTGGGGTTGATGACAATACTCCAAGGCAGTCTTGCTGAGGATGGTACTTTGCCTCAGCTTCCAGGGACTATGAATTCTTCCCTGTACAGAGAGAAAATTTTCTTGGTCTCATGTTTATGGTGCTGTAAGGTGAGAGAAATGAGGAGGCCTTCTGGGGTGCTGCTGAAATATCAATTGTCACTTTTGTCACAAGTATGACATCTTTCATCGGTCCAGTAACTTCTTTTTCAGGTTCTTGAGCTAAGCTAATAGTCTAATTTATCCTGAATACATACGTGTACACGATGTGAACAGTTTTTTCTGCCTTAGATGCTGGTTTTCTTGGATGCTTTCTCTGCATTCATTGAAAGGATAATTGACTGAACCTTGTCACTAACTTTCAGATTGTCAGTTAGACAGGACCAGGAAAGTCCTTCAGATTCTTCATCTTGAGCATTTGTATCATTGAGCATTTGTATAATTTTCCTACTCATGAGTATTATAAAGCAAGGATTCTAAAACAGGCCTTAAAATAGGTTTGTTTTTCAGACAAAAGAATGTGTGTCTTATTTTGGCCGCTTTTTCATTAAATCTGTATCAGAAGCAGAGTTGGACAGCTACATCCAGCAGGTCCACTCGGACAACATCCCTGTGAAAAGACAAGGTGCTATTTTGTGACTAACCCATACTCTGCAGGGTTTGGGAAAGAGTAGAACCAGCATTCTCAGATACTTTGAAGCTCCTTCAGCACACAAGGAGTTTGAAACTCCTTTATAAGGTTGATTTATCCACTGTAGCCTATGCTAATACGTTGCTTCTTCCTTGCAAATGCCTGCTTAGTGTCTCTGCGGAACACTTGGAAAATTTGAAATATCTTTGAAGGGATCATGAGGGCTGCCAGATGATATCAGATGAGTCAGAGGTCTGTTACTTAAAAGGAATCCTGCAGGACTCTTGTTCCACTGGTTTCCATTCTCCTCTGGTCTCCACTGGAGACTAATGGACTAATTGGGCTAAAGTATTACTCAAATGAAGCTGCTGCCCTTTCCTAAACTAAAAGGGGTTACTGAGCCACTGTTGTAATTTAGTTATTCAACACAGAAGAAATGAAGAATAAATTAGTTATAAATATGCGTGGGATGGCTTTTTAATATACAGTCTGCTCAGTGTTATTTTGCAGTAGGTGCTCTGTTGAAAACAGAGAAACTTTGTGAAATAGAGCTGGTGCAAAGTACTGAGCTGGGATCTGCATGACAAAACCTGCAGGGTTTTAAGCTTTTCTCACCAGTACCACTATTCTGCATACAGCATCCTTAGCTTGTGCAAAAGTAAGGAGTGCAGGAGTAATTTTCCAGCTTGAATTTTATGTCTAGGCTTAGATTTTGAGTACCCAGATTTAGTTTTGTCTGTATTGGGGAGGGTCTCGTCTTTTTATCTAAGTGTGTGTGGGATGCACCAGATGAGACTCTACAGGGTGGTTCTGTGAACACAAATCTGCTTGTACTGCTGACAGAAAATACTCTGGATGTTGTCTGCCAGACCTCTACTGGGAAAATCAGAGGTGGGGGAATGTATCACGGGAGCTGACTTAACTTCCAGTGTCAGTAGGAAAGGAGAGGATAAATCAACAAAATGTGGAGTATCCAATTGCCAGGACCAGACAGTATTCATCCATGACTTGTAAAGGAATTCAAATGGGAAATAGACACCCTAACAGACCATTTGGAGGAAACAACAGCGAAGAATAGGGTTAGTAAACACAAAGATAAATATGCTATGTTGCAGAAGAGTTAATGTGGTTCCTGTTAACAGAAGTTGTGTTTCACAGATTATTGCAGTTCTGCAGAAGAGTCAGGGAGAGATCCTGGTGTTATCTACTTTGATTTGAAAAGGCATTCAACAGGTCCCTCACCAAAGGCTCCTGGAAAAACTTAGCTGTCATGAGATAAGGAGTAAGAGTCTCTATGGATAAATAATTGGCTAAAGGGCAGGAATAAACAGACAGTTTTGACAGTGTGAAGAACCAGTGGTGTAATCTCATAGGATGTGTGTGCTGCTAGGGTATCTGTTGCTCAACATATCATAAATGATCTGAGAAAGGAAAATTGAAAAAAGGTTGCAGCTTCTAACAGGTTATTTGAGGAGTTGAAACCAAAACAGATTGCAGAGAAGGATCTCGCTGAAACCAGGACAGATTGCAGAGAAGGATCTCACATTAGTGAGTGACTGGTTGGTGAAATTAATGGCAGGTAAAAATCTGTGTGTATAAATTGTGAAGTAATGCATATGGGGGAAAAAAAATTCTAATTTTGCATACAGAGTGGTGAACTGTAAACTAGCTTTCCACTCAAGAGTGTCAGCTCAGTGCGTAGTACCAACGAATAAAACAAGTATAAAACAACAGGCTAAGAGGTATTAGGAAAGGAACAGAGAACAGTATTATGCCACTGTATTTACATAATTATTATGTCCAATTTTGTTGTATCCGTGATCCAACTGCGTGTGGAATGCTGTGTTCCAACAGCTGCCCTGATGTGTTGCCCCAACCAGCCAGGGCAGGTTGTTCTCCCCCCCACCCCTACCTCCACAGTAGAAAAGGTGTAAAAAAAAGTCAATTGGACACCAATATAACCCGCTGAGGAGTTGCTGGCGGGTAAGGAGAATATACTGAGGAAATGCTGTGCTGTGATGGCTCTAATTTTGCATTCTGTCTTTACCCTCTTGTAGCACTGCATAAGGCAGAAGACAGAGCTCCTTGTCTGGCACAGTCCCTCTTGTGTTACAATTTCCTGCAAGATCTCAGTAGTTTAGGGTGCATGTATGTATTCAAAGTTTTTGCTAAATTCTTGCCAATGTATTACAATTATCAGACTGCTTAGCTTAGTGTTATTAATGGACCTAACATGTAGCCAGAAAAGCACCAACAGTTTATAGCTAGGGCAATCCTTTACAAAAAATTTAGATTATATTTTAACGTCCCTTTATTTGTTTGGAAGATAAGAGGTTTTGAGCATTATGTGACACATGCAAGCTAAAAGTTAAATGAAGTATTTTGGTGGTCTGATGTGTTATAATAGCCACAGCCAAGAAATGTGAACTAATCAAGGATTAGATCCAAGAGTTTGTAGAGAACCAGAGAGAAATGACCAGAAGATCTAAGAGAGATCTAAGCTGAGAAATGCCAGGTACAAGTTAAAATAGCTCATTAAAAACATCTATGTTAATAGGACATTTCATCACCTAACTGAAAATGTCTTTTATATTTTACCTAGTCATTAACTCAATTGTTCATGATTCTGTTCCTGGTGTAATAAGGGCTTTTAACAGGTTCTTTTTTGAAGGCAATATCATTTTTGCTTTGTTCACATAGTAATATAGGATAATATATATTCCCATAATCTTGTTAATGTATTGTCATATTTGAAAGGCAAGATGTTGAAACTGTGTATGAAAATATAACGATGGAAGGATCTTTGCCATGTTGGCATACAATGAAACTTATTTTCTATTCCTCAGTTCCCTAGACTCTAAATGGAGAGAGCTCCAGAGAGTCTTGGATACATACGTGCAGCATAGTTGATTCTTGAGACAGGTCTCAAGCTGAGAGAAGAAATTATATTCAGAGATAGTTTTCAAGGAGTAAAATACCCAGATTATTTGAATTCTAAGGTAAAATATAGGATGGGGTCTCAACTGCAGGGCTGTAAGTTAATTTGCAAAATGCATGAGACATTTTTTACTCTAATTGCACTGATATTATGTTATTTTGGTCTGGTATCATTTATGTGTTGTTATTTTAGGAGTGCAGTTTGAAGAAGAGGCAAGCAATTGCACAAGTAATTACTGAAACCAGAAGGAGCAACCCCCCCAAACTACCCCACCAAAAAACTCCCTAAGACCAACATCTCTGCGGACAAAACTTTTGTCTGTGCTGATAATGCAAGAAATACTTGAAGAGAAAATGAAAAAAGCTGCGAGTGCAGCTGTCTGTAATTAATTGAAGGAATATTATAATCACTATTATTAGGACAACCCAAACAATAGTTTCGGCAAATATTTTTGTAGCAACTTAAATCATCAATGAAGATGATAAGGCACAGCATGAGTGTGCTAGTGATGATCAAAGACAGCAGTGGGCAGAGGGCACATACCCACAGCAGAAACCCACTGAAACCCCTCCTTCTCCCCTCTCCTGGCATGTCATTCCCAGTCTTTCATCCCGGGAAGGCTCCCCTTGCCGAGCTGCAGGGGAGCAGGGTGTGCAGTGGGTGCCCATTCCCAGAGGCTCAGCGCTTGGCCCCAGCTGGGAATCGCTCCCAGGGCAGGACCAGCTGCCAAAGCCCTCTCTCACCCCTTGGGTGACCACACCTGCCCTGTCCATGGCACATCCCGAGCGGGCAGCCAGCTCCAGCAGCGTGGCATTTCAGTGTTACCATAGTGATGAGCAGTGGACACTGCCACCTTTCTCTCCTTAATTAAAGGACAGATGCAGGGAAAGCTGATCTCTTGGTGACCCTCTTTAAGCTGACATCAACACACTAATTGTTTTCAATTCTTTCCTTCCCTCAGCAGTTGCAGCTCTGTCCTTCGTTCCTATCGAGGTCTTGCCTCCGCTCAGGTTAAAGAAGCAGTAACTTTTTGCAGAGTGCCCCTGTGGGGACTGTTTCAAGTGGTGGCTCCTTCAGAGTGACTAAAATCTCTCCTGTCCTCTCTGTTAGCAAGGCAGGTATAGAGGAATGAATGCTCCTGCCTGAGATGGGAAACTTCTGGCTTTCCTCAGCTGAAAGCAATCCTAGCAACAGTGCCAAGCAGGGATTTGCTCAGAGTATCCTGAGGAGTACATGAATATGAAATATAGGCATGCATCCTTCCAACCTCGCCTTGCACCATTTCAGCACCACACAATCCTCGCTGAACAAACACGGCAGGTGTGGTTGGGGTGGACTGGACTCAGGAAGAAGACTTCTGCCTTCTAATTCCACTTCAGCCCTTGACTTGCAAAGCAACTTCAGCTCCCTGCCTTAGTTCCTTCTTTTATGAAATAGCACTAGAATTGCTGTTTGCCTGTTACAGAAAATAATTGTGCGTGCTTTCTCCAGGTGTTTTAATGCATAAAATATTTTATAAAGAAGAACTGCTACTAGAGCAGTCAGTCTTCATCAGCAATTGCTCTACACCAGTGTCAGAGATTGTTATGGCTTTTCTGTAGGGATTGAAATTGCACATGGTATTCATGTTAATGATAGGCAAAAAAATACATTATTTAATGGCTTCTGCTGTATTATTTGCCCTTTTTGTTTAGCTTCAGGCTAGAGTCAATAGGCAATTTAACTTGAGAAAAACAGTCACTAAACAAGAAAAGGGATATTATTCATCCCATGCAGATGTAAGCAGAACAAAAATAGCGTCGGATACTAAATTCAGACTTGCAGAAAGCACTCGCATCGCGTAAGTTAACTGGTCATTGCCACTGGATGTCCTCATTGCTGAAGTGTAGAGTTCAGCTACAAGATCCTAAAGATCATCAGTGACAAGAACCCTCGAAATGCAGGAGGCTATTCAAGCTGTTTATACAGGGAGGTGGAAGGGCTGCTGTTCCTTGTTGTGTTATTGTCTTCTTTATCTCTCGGCTTCCTTGAGTTGAAGCAAGATCTCATTTTCATGATAACTTTACAAGGCAGGAGGTAATCTATACATATGAAATACATCATTCTAAAACATCCACAACACTCAAAAAAAATAATTAACTATAGAGCCAAGCTATCTGATGAAGCAAGAGTTACATTTAGGCTCATTAATTGCTTTGTATGTAGTGCACATGACTTCTTTCCATAGCAATTTGTTTTTTGGAATGTAAAACAGAAACACAGAATTTCTCAGTTGGTCCATGAAGTTCAGACCACTTTGTCAGTCATGTAGATACTTTCTCTGGCAGTTCTTGGGGTTCATTGTCTAAGAGGAGGACAAAACCATATAAAAAAGCTGCTAAATATTTTGTTGCCCCTGGAAGGAAAGATAAAAATTTTCTTTCTGTTATCTCCAACCTCACCTGAGAATTGAGTTTGAAGAATAAAACCCTGACTGACCCTAGCACAATCCACCTACCCACTGTTCTGTTACCTACAAAGGGATGTGGTCTCTTAAAACACACCAGTCCTGCGGCCTCAATAAGGATGTAAAACAAATGCATCTCTACACACATATTTCCTTCGTATGAAATAGGCAGAAATTACACAGCAGTTCTGAGCTGTGCAGCACCAGCCCTAGCGAGCTGCCCTGGAGTTTGCTGCGTTTTAGGATGTAGGACTCTATTTTGCTGCATCGTGAGGATAAAATGAAGGTGTGAAGTTCATATCTGAATGTCAACATCCCACAAGTAATCTTTTAATGCGTTATGCTCCCACTTTAATTTGTCTGTAGGCATTTGAATTTTCTGTATCAAGTCAGGGAAAACTGACATGCATAGCCAAAAAAATGCATGTTGTCCTTCCACTCAAGAGAGACAGTGTGGGGTTTCCTTTCCCAGCAGAATCTGGAGTCTCATTTATTTGACTGTAGCTTAAAAATGGCAGACTATTCATTTAAACCCAAATGCTAATAATAACACTGATGTAGAAAGACCTTTAACAATCTTAAACAATGGTGATTTGTGACTTCATTTATGCCAAGAACATGACTGCAGAGGGAAGTGCCGTGTGCTGTAATAAATTGCAGAATGTGAGATCCAACTTAAGCCGAGACTAAATGCTCAGTAGGTCAGTACGTTCTGTCTTAATTTGAGCTCATCCACAGCAAGCCTTTTCTGCAGGAAATGCAGCTGAAAGTGCAAGGCTTCTCACACCTCTTCCAGGGAGAGCATCTGCATGCTTCTGAGCCTTTATTGCAAGTCATTTGAGGCTAGGTGTTTGCTCCATTATGGCAGTGATTTTAACAATATTTTGGAATGAAAATGATTTGAGCAGATTAGTAATTGGACCACCCATTTCGTCAGCATCAGGAGGCCAATTTCCCTTAGAGAATTGTCAACTGCGAAGCCACAACACTTGAAAATTTCTCTGAAGTTGTGTGTTGGGTTGTATTTATTTCCTTTGCCTCTAAATACTGGTTTGATGTCGCCTTTGCTGTTGACAAGCTGTTGACAACACACCAAGGAAATAGGGCTCCAGCTTATACAAGGGCTCTAGGTTTTCTTACCTTTTTTTTGAAGGCCATTCCCAATAAGCATTTGATTTTTGTCATGTGCAAAAGTCCTGAAGCCAGGTTCTTTAATATAATACAGTCCCATATCCCAAGACCAAGATCTGTCTGGCACCTTAGCAATGATGCAAAGGGTCTTACAGCAGATTGCAGAAGGTGGTTTGCCATGCTGCAGTTACTACAGGAATGACTGCACATCTAAACCAAAAGTTCTTGTGAACACAACACACATTTTAAACATGTTACCTACAATTTGGTTTTATATAACATGTTCCCCATATAGTATGGATTTCTAATGAAAGCACATAGATCTTAAAGGGAGTCTGCAAAGCTGAGCAGGAGGAACATACTCCCCTTGTCTATCATAAAGCACTATCCTATCCCTCATCACTATGGAAGCAGTTTTATGCAGGCCTTCTGCCAAAAGTTGGCATAGGTTGGCATGATGGAAGGGCACTGTTCGGAATAACTGCTGGAGTTTGTCTGCGTAAGGCTGATTTGCTGCGGGATGGAGAGAGGGAGTTGCTGTCATCCAGTAGCTACTGGAAATAGGAATCCCAGTTAGGAAGCAGGCATTACACAAGTATGTGGTGAAAAGACAGAAACTCGTAAAGCTGCAAGGGTCCTTTTGTAAAAGGCCTGTGAGTAGCCAAATGGGACAATAGCAACACTGCTAATTCATTTAATTAATATGTAATTTACTTGGAGTAGTGTTCATTCTAGTCTGTCTTTCTTCAGAAAGATGTTTTCTGCTGTGGTGAAGCTGTGATTCATTTCCATTTCACTACTTTCATTTTCATGGTCTCTTTGTTAATTGTCAAAGCCTGTTTGATGATTACAGTGGCTAGTAAATGCATTGCTAAATTATGGTCATAAACAACAATGGAAAAAAAAGACCCATTCATTTAGGGGTTCTTTTCTTTCTGTTTTTTTTTTTTTTTTTTTGTTCCAAGCTATAGACTGTGTTCTGGTCACTAGCAAAACCAAACAATGTAGAATTTCTCCTTCCCTGCTGCTTTGCTGCTTTGTTGTTTTCTCTTTCACATGCTTTTTCATGGGGTTACATATATTTGCTGTATGACAACCTGGAATGGAAAAGAGGCAGCAGAGCAGGAGTTGGAGTACATTGGATCTCTGAGGATGCCAGGGACATCCAGGTATCTCGGTGCCCCTTAGAGGGAACTGCAAATCCCTGAAGCATCCCATTGCTCCTGGTGGTGCTCCTCAGAGGAGGTTCCCAATAGGTTTGTTTCCAGCTAGGCCTGACAGACTTTAACTAATAGATAATTCTGAACGGCAGCAGAAAGGAATGGTGCCGCTCACTGGGCCAAATTTCGGGGTAATGTAAGAACTATCCGTGCTGGGTTTGTGCTCTGTGTGTGTGGTTGTATTAAGTTAAGCTGTGCAGAAGGAAATAGAACTTGAGACTTTTGCCAGGTTGGTGTCAAACTAGGCATTACCACAGGCACTTCAGCAGAAACTCTCCACAGAGGATGATATTTGTATGCAAGCCTTTACATTTTTCCTTGCTTTTGCTTTTGATGTTTTGTTCTTGCTCCACAACAGCAACTATGAAAATAACTCCCTTCAGTCTGTCTCTAATTTCAGTGATCTTCCTTTTTGTGCAGAATTGTGGCATTTTCAGCTTGAAACCATCTTCACTTTAGAATATATGAAAACCCCTTGCACAGCCAAAGATGAGAGATTATTTTTGGGATGCAGTCAAAAGATGGCTTGGTCCTGTCTAACCAATGAGACTTTTTTGATCAGTTTAACTGTGATGTAGTAGCTTTCCCAATGCCATGGCTTTTCCTCCTATAGACAGTCTGAATTAGTTTCAGTGTAATGGAATATTTATTTTGCCTGTTTTAGAAATGTTGCTTTTTGAGAATATGTGTCCTGCTAGAAGTGGTTACATCACTTATTCTTTAAAGCAGCATGATATTGGATAAATTTTAGATGTTCCAGTTAAGGAGTTGTGTTTGTAAATGAGATCTTTTGTGCTGTCTATTAAATGCAGTTCTGATTGACTCAGCTGAAGTGAGTAGTGCCCAACGTGTGTTATCCAGACATTTGTCAGATATTTTTGTTCATTTCATTTCATACATCTTGAACTACGAAGGCAACCTTGTCATTGCAATTTTCACACCCTTTCTTTTTCTTTGTTCTATATGTCAGTGAAATCTTATCTCTGCAGTCTTCTGTCATAGGTTAATAGGCTGGAACAAACTTCATTTAAGACTCTTACATAGGAAAAACGGAGAGAGATTATAGAGAAGAAAGTTGGTGGCCACAACCACTGTTAGAGAGATGGTATCTCGCAGACTCTGATAGATTTGAAATACCAACCACAAGTGTGGGAGGGGAAGAGAAGAGCCAACCTCAGAAGGTTGAGTCACTCAGTTCAGGTGCCTGGCTCAACCCCTGGGACCTCCTTTCACGTCACAGAGTTCAAGTTTTGTACGGGCTTGCATGGATTTGCTTTTAAGGATGGGACAAAACCACAAAGGTCAGGCCTGGATTTACATTTGTTCAGCGTTGTTGTTATTGTACATAGGAATCTACAGAAGTATGCAGAGACTCCTGAAAAATCTGAGACAAAGTTTTCTTATTTCACAGTCTTACAAAAAAAACCTGCCCTTGTTTTTCTTCAGTACATCCTTTATTGGCAGGTACAGTCATCTCTTTTAAACAAGTGACTGTCTTGTTTACATGTTCCTCTATTTCTCCCATTTCCAACTGCAGTTTCTGTTTAAAATGTCTCAGAACAGCTTTTTAAAAGCAATTATTTTTGCAAAGAGAGGTAAACTGCAGGGAAGCAAAAATGTTAAAACAAAAAGGGAAGGTCTGGGCTAAACCCTGGCTGACCTAAAATCCCTGCTTTTTGCCTGAGAGAAGCAGAGAACCCCCAAGTAACATTTTCCTCAGTCCCCTTCCAATGCCTGCTTGACTGCCCTCTCTGTTAAGGCTGTGGGCTTCTACTGTCCCTTTTGATCCTGTGTTCAGTCCTGGAAAAAATAAACTTTGCTAGCCTAGATTCAGACAGTGAGGGAGCATTCTACAATTAATGACTTTTCTGCTGTTTCCTCTGGGACTTTGTTATTGTTTTTAACAAATAATCTTTACTCTTGCTTCATTTCCTGTTTGCTCCCCATCTGTTCCCTTTGGTTTGATTGTTTGTTGTTAGCCAGCATAGTAGTAGTAATAATAATAATAATAATAATAATAATAATAATAATAATGCTACTGTAATTGACATCAGGTTCAGAAAATGCAGCGTGGTTTGGGGTTCTTTTTGTAAGGTGCATCCTAGATCCCAGAC
Organism: Pardalotus punctatus; assembly: GCA_013400915.1. Lineage (NCBI taxonomy): Eukaryota > Metazoa > Chordata > Aves > Passeriformes > Pardalotidae > Pardalotus > Pardalotus punctatus. The sequence continues at coordinate 520,116 of VZTX01003182.1, read as the reverse complement.
TCAGACCACTGGAAACCCTGGAGACCTTCATTCAGATCCTGGTGGAAAAGCCTTAAGTTTTGCCTGCTTTAAAAAAGTTCGATACAAGTGGCTCTCGAGGCTTTGCTTGGACAATGCCTTATCAAACAGAAGCTCCCAGCTGCTCACGTGGGCAGATGTTTACAGATGCAGCTTGATAAGGAAGTCAGCAGTGCTACGCTGGTGACAGAATTGCCTTCCTGAAATGAGGGACGCTATTCTCCCAACGGAGAAGAACTTGGGAACTTCTGGTAGATACAAACCCCACATTTCTGAGCTGACCTTCACCTGCTGATGCTTGTAGCTGTTCTCTCATCTGGGCCACAGCAGGTCTTGGCTGGAAGGTCCAGCTGTGGTGTGAGGGAGGGAGAACTTCTACCCCAGGCAGGGTGTCTGCATCCTGAGTGCCCAAAACCTATGGAAAGCAAAACTCCAGGACTTTATACCAGCAGGCCCCCTGGGTTAGAGCCAGGAAAAAATATAAACCTGCCCTTCCACGGGATGTTTCTTACCTTTTCTTTGTAAGGATTTCCACAGTGTTCACAAGGCACGGGATCAGCAGTGAAAGGGGTGGGGGAAGATGTGCTTTCTTCTCAAGTCTTCTCCTTGCCCTGCTTAGCCTCTCCTCCTCTCTCTCCAAATATTTCTAACCTGTCTCCCATGTGGAGACACAGAAGCGCTTGGTGCAGCCAGCCAGCGTGGTGTCAATCACGGTCACGCTGCTGCCACAATGCATCTCACACTTTGTGAGTGGCTGCAGAGGAGCAGGGGACAGCTCCACAGCGCCGCTGAGAGAACACAGCTAATGTATTTTTCTTCAGAATACTTTGTTTTTATGTTGCATACAGTTTTTCTCTCTCCCCCACTTCTTTTTGCTCTGCATACACCCCCTCCACACACACCCCTGCCCACTCAATATCTCGTATTTTATTTATTTTGAAGAAGGTTCAGTAGTTCATAGCAAATGTCAAAAATATGTTTGTTTGCTGGGCAGGCCAGGTTTAGTGAGGAATCACTGCCAGTTAACCAAAATCCTGAAGCCTTTGAGAACCCTCTAATAGCAATAGTAGCTCCAGTTTGCAATTTTAGCACTTAGCCAGTGTTGGGTGAGTTCGCATCTTCAACACACGAATACATAACACAAGACTCAAAACAGACCTCTGACAAACAGAGCTTTTTATTTAAAACCAGGTTGATAGGAATTTGGTGGGAGTAGAATGATTCGATGAAATATTGTTTACCTTGGGGAGGGAAATTGTAAGTTTGGATAAAAGTAACTTACGCATGTGTTTTGTACGAGCAGAAGAAAAGGACAGTCTAGGAGAGTGGGTGAAGTACCAAAAGCATTATTATTTGTATTCTTTAAGGAACTTGTTTGTTTTCTCCTACTGTATGTTACTATCTGATCTCAGCAATTACTCCAGTGGGATTTTATGAACGTAACTAAGATTTATTGGGTGCTACAGAAGAAAAATATTTTTGAAGTTGTCAAACACTTCCTGCTATAAGACTGTAAAGTGTTGAATATCTGCCTTAGGCAGATTTATTGATTTATTTAAACTCACTGTTCCCTAGACATCTGCTTTGGTCACTCAATTATAAAGAAGATGCTGGGCAAGGTGGACCTCTGGTCTGACCTCACACTCTCATTCTTGTTTGTTTGCTGTTCTTATATTGAATGAGATGAGAGGAAATATTTGGTTCACCCATTAAAAAAAGAAAAGAAAAACTAGCAGGCTTTTTTACGAACAGTCTTAATATTCCACAGCAGTGAGGCAAAGACAGAATTCCCCAAGTGACTGACTGTGTACATTTGCCATGACTTTTGTAGTATGTGGCCATACATGACTACTTGAGGTGCTTTTGAGATAAGCTGGGGTAGAGGTGTGGGAGTAAAGGGAAAGATTTGATCTTGGACAGAGAAGATTGTGAGTTAATACTGGTAGACAGGAGGAGTGGGGCTGAACTGAAAAGGAGTAGAGAAAAAATAAAGTAGGAAGGATTTAGGGGAAAGGGCAAAACAAGTACTTTTTATCGGGGACATGGGATAGATGCCCTTTTACTGGCATCAAACGTCTCTGAAAATTTTGTGGAAGATTCACTGTGAGAGTTACACAGGTAAAACGTTATTTTTGCCCTTGGTTACTGTCATTAGCAGATGAGCAAGGTGCAGGAGGTGGAGCTGGAGGTTCTGAGCCAGGTGACAAAGATGTTGACAGTGCCATAAATACGGTAAAACTGCTGCTTTCTCTGTCTTTTTGAAAAATGTAGGCAATTACTTGCACAAAAGCCCTGCTAAAATACCATTGCTTGCAAAATCAAGCACTCTAATGACATTGCTGTGTAATTTCATTCCAGGATCCCCATATCTGTACATAGGATACAGTCTGCAATTAGAGGATCACGTATGTTTTTTCTTCTGCAGGGAACCTCATTGACCACACAGAATTAAGGTGGTCAACAGATGAGCAGCTGTTCAATCTTCCTTTATCTTCCCTCATTATTCCTTATGGTTCAGTGCTTAGCACCATCCATACAATTCAATCACATAACATTCTTGCTCTGAAGATACAATTACTTACTTTTTCATAGCCTTTTGTATGGCACTGTGGAAGAGAGCATCACAGACTTTATTTTCCCAATGGGTGTGTTCATCTTCACAATGGGAACCTGAGAAAGGAGGGTATCCCAATTTTACGTATGGGAAACTAAGAAGCAGAAATTTTGCTAATGTGTTGAATCCAAAACATTAGAAGATATTAAAATGATCTGATTTATATATTTATTTTCAATAGTAAATATTATCAAGCACTTCTTTTGTTCAAATGGTTCACGTTGCACCTGTGAGCGATAATGAAGAACAGCAAAGCAGGTTTATTTCCTCCACTCAGAAGATGAGGAAGGCAGAATTAGGATACCTGGGAAAGTACATTTGCAAAGGGGACTCCCATCCCAGCAGCAGGGAGGAGATCCAACCTGCCCAAGCAGGATCCACCTCTCTGTCTGCTAATGTGAGCTTCTGTTTCCCTCCTTTCATCCCTTGCCTCCTTCACAACACACCTTCACAGTCTGCAAAAAATGAGCCAAACCCAAATTCTCACTGACAACCCAGGCTTGACTCGTTACTCGAGGAGATGTGTTCTGTGCAATGGTACAGAGATCTCGTGGAAAAGTAATCTGTGATCATGCAATTATTGTATTGCAATTGATCTACATGATGGGGCTAAACAAAGCTTGCACAGGCAGTTGTTATTCTTTGTGTCCTAACTTCTGAGCACCAGATTTTTCAGCCTTTGTAGCATTTTGTGGGTATATTGTGCTGTCTTTTCAGACTAGGCATGGTGGTTACAACAAAACCTTCTTCTTCCTTTCGTCTTCCTCTTCCCTTCATTGGCCTTCCCACTAATATCAGGTGATCTTTTTATTATTTTCTAGTTTTTCTACTTTTTACAGCTCTAGTAGAGATATTTCAATGCCCTGTAATTTATTCTCTCTCTAAATGTCAATTTTCTTGCTGCCACTGATTTGCTTTCAGATATAATGCCTAAAGCAGGCTGTCAGCCATTCTGAAAGTATATGATTCTTCTCTCTCAATATCACACAAGCCAAGTCTGGCTGGAAGGACAGGGGAAAACTAAATTGTTCTCATAAAAAAGAAAACATAGCACTAATATATCTTTATACTTATGTTCAGGTATCCCCTTTGTGTTATTAAGGGGACTCATGATCTTGTGTGTTTTCTCTACAGGGGATCACATTAATTTATATTTATAAGGTGTACTGTAATAGATGCTTTCCAGAAACATAAAAGTGAGTCCAAAAGTTCTTTGGATGCTATCAAACCAGAAATAAGCACTGCATTGTGTTATCCAGCAGCAAAATAAGACCTCAGGATTCAAAGAATGAATTATAAAGTTGTGTGTATGAATTAGAGGCTGATCCTGCCACCCTTGAGGAGCTCCGATGATTTCGGTGCCAGGGAGAATTGTCAGGAAGTGTTATTGAAAGTTTGGCTCTCCCTGAGACAAAGAGGCACCAAGGCATCAGAGGTGTGGGTATATTTTTGTCATTATGATTATATTTTTGTCAAATATTTACGTCCTCAGATACAAATTATTTGCTGTAACTCAACAGGTTGCCAGCCCGAGCCAGTGCCCTCTGAAAGTTACTGTTGGTGCCTGGGTGGGTGTGGTTGCCCATCCCAACCGCTCCACAATGAAACCTGGTGGAGTAAAAGCAGTTTAAACTAAGCTTTGTTACTTTCTAATTGTAGAGGGTTGAAATTCATGTTGTTCTAGCTTGGCTGGTGGGCTTTCATGCCCAGAAGCTCTTCTGAGTAGCACTTTGACATGCAAAAATATCTTTTCACATCAGAAAGTATGTTTTGGGGTTTTCTTAATTTAGAATTTAGCTTTCTTCATCTATCACTCTGTATTATGCACGTGTAATTTTAAAGGGGTCTCAGTGTTCCATATGGTACTGACATTGTGGATGGAGACACTTTGAAAAAATCATTCAATCAATTTGTCCACCTACCTCTCTATCTTGGTGGTTCTGAACATCTTCTTGGATTTTGCTGACTGTGTTTCCAAGTAAAATAATGGATTATAGAAAAAGCTTTCAAACTCTTTATCCAGGTTTTTCTAAAAGAAGCAAAGATTTTTTTTTTTATGAGTGTTTATATAAAGAAATATATGTTAAAGAAAAAAGATAACAGAATAATTACATTAAATTTTATAGAAAACCTGGCTTGTGATCAGCTTTCTTCTGCCTAAGGGGCTCCTGTGGTTTAGACTTTTCCCTTCAGTCTTCTTTTATCCTAGCAATGCAGTGACTCCTTTTGTAGCATTCTGTCCACAGTGCAGTCTGAGACACAAGGAAATTCTGTTCATCACCTGAAGGACTTGTCTGAGCATCATCTCCTTCCTCTGCCAGGGTGCTGCTTCTCCCTGGGAGCTGCACAGGCATAAGCAGTCCTGGCTTTTCTCTCCCTCAGGGACTGAGGATCTCCTACCAGGAGGCAAAGCTGGACTTTTCACTCTTGCCTCCTCCCACCTGTCAAGTGCTGTCATATAATGGAAAGAGAAGTTGGGTCTGAAACAAGAAATTTGAAATCTGAGTTCTAAAAACAGTTACAGTCTTCATGTGGGGCTCTGTACTTTATTTAGTTCACTTGTAATTGGTTTTAATTAGTTGCATCTTTTTTTGAAACACGTGTGATTTGAATCTGAATGTGGTTCACATTAGCTTTTGATTATAAAAATAAATAATATCGGATTCAGTAGATTCAGCAGTTTCTGTGAGAATGGTACTTCCTCAGCCCTCCCAACAGCGGCTTTTTCCAGGATGAAGCTGTAACTTGGAGGCCATCACCTGGAGGATCAGAGGCATCTTTAGCACTGAGAATGCACATCATCAGGAATTGCTAAAACAGGCAGCATTTCTCTGGGGCAGCAGCTTATCTGCCCCCTTGACAGACAAAGATGCGGGTCAGAACTAAGTGAACAAGGACTGGTTACATATTTTTAGTAAATATTTTAAATCCCTTCAATACTTTTGATCAGCATCTGAAAAAAAACAACCAACCAAACCAAACATATATAGGGGGCTTAAATTTCTGTTCCATATATTTCTGCATTTTCCTTCCCTTGTCCCTCTGTTTTTTGATTGCTAGATGGAGTATTAGCTACATAAGGTTTTTCTAGGACCCAGATGAATCTACTGGAGTTGAATAGATATTTTTCCATAGGTTTGTTAGATTTAGTAGAAGTGTAGATCACAAAGTGTAGGGCTAAGTAATTAGGGTTTTGTCATGTGGTTTGGGGGCTCAGTAAACATTTCAAAGTCAACTTGTCCACTAGGTAGTTAACTAAAGTCCTTATCATGGCTTAAAAGAAGGCCTAATATAAAAGCTCCAGAAATGGAACTTCCAAAGAACATACAATCCATCTTTTGAAGATAATGAGATATCATCTTATTTTTTAAAGAAAAGTGAGCAATTTCAAGTAAAACATATTAGGAAAATATTGACCTAGCATTAATTTACCTAGCTGAGCAAATTTAAAGTCAGGTTCAAAACAGTATATGCTTATTCAATGTTGTGTTATCATGTGTTGTCAAAGGAGATTTTGTTTCTTGAATTATTTCATTGCAGACTCTTTCTTTTTAAAATGCACTTCCTTAATATTTTTTTGTTATTATTTTTTTTAGTACACAGAAAGAAATGCTATTGACCAGCAAACTCTCAGGAAATCCTATTTCTGGCCTCTTATTATGTTCCTGCAGTTTGACATAGGCTCCCATTTGTAGGCAGAAACCCTTGGCTATCAGCCTGTAGATGATGCTCACATCTACAATCAGATATTTAAGTTTTACTCTATCAAATAAGAATGTGCTAATGGTACTGACTCATTTCTGGGTCTGCATACAATCAAAATGTGGGGAGCAAATTTGGAAGCAACTTAATGGTATTTCTTTTCCACATGTCTGAAACCCATGAGTCAGTACTCCAACACATACGTTTTTGCTGTTTAAGTGGAATATGCTATGTATTTTTTTTTATATTAACAATATGTTTTATCATTCTATAGAACTTTTCATCCAAAAAATCTCATGTAGGTTTACCAGTTAAGTGATTAACTCATTCCTGATGGATCTTGAGATCCTTTTAGATTTAATACACCATTGGTTTCAGCCTGAATTAGACATTTAGCCTTTGATTCAGATGAACATTCACACTGGGGAATGTTCTTAAAATGAAGTCCATACTTATGGGATTTCCTAAGGTGGGTTGGGATTTATGCACTTGGTTATTTTCCTTGTGAGGCAAAAAGCAAAATTTGGTCCCTGGCATCGCACTGGCTCCTGGAGAGAACTGTCCCAGGGAGCCTCAGTGCCATAATGCAGTTAATGCATGTTAGATCCTGGTGGGGAGAAGAAAAACCAAACCACCACCAACCAGCCATCAGTTTGAAGCCCTTGTTCTGTAATTCTGTGCTGTCTTGAGTGATTCAGTGAAGGTGTGGCTGGCTGTGCACACAGGACCTTTTGAGAATGGGTAGGTGCAGCATCAGAGCTCTCATCTTCCAGCCCTGTGAGGGGCAGAGAGGGGGAAGCAGAGACTTTCCCGTGCAGGACAGCAGCTCCTAACACGAGTGGGATTTGTCACATGAGGCCGGGCATCCGTTTTCTGGGTAGAAGTCCACAGCAGCTAAATGCCTCAAAAACAGCGTGGTGCAAAGCGGAAGGAAAAAATTGCCCAAAAGGTCAGAAATAGAGATGAAGAAAAAGCGTCGTCTTGTCCTAGGGTGGAATACTGTGCAGTAATTCTCTAACGATGAGTTTAATGGCATTTGACTGTCTGCAGGTTGGGTTGCTGCGCTCCCTGTTGTCAGGCAGCGGGGTGGGGGCTTCGCCATTTCTGATTAACTAAAAAAAGATGTGTGTGTTTTGGAGGTGTGTGGGTGAGGCAGTGCAAATGTCAAGTTCAGTACTGGTTATAAACAGTCTTTTTAAACAGCAGCACATTTTCATTCAGTTCTTTTTAGGTTGTGAAGAATACTGTATCTGTAGCGCATATTTAAAATTTTAAAAAAAAGAAAAAAGTCTTCCTGGCAGCAAGCTTGCCGTATCTAGTGCAACGTTCTCACTCTGTCTCTCTCTCATCCTCATCTGTTGAAAGAGTAAAACTTCTGAGGTACATCTTCAGAAATAGCAGCAGTAGCCAGCGCAAATGTGCAGTAATTGATTTGCTGCTGTTGTTGTTTGTGATTGAAGCAGTGAAACCTTCCCCAGCAAAACCAAGCGGTGCAGACGAGCTCCTGCACTGTTGTTCAAACACTGATTTTTGAATGTGGCTAATGGCAAACGAGAGGATGAAAAATAGTATCTTCTGCTTTATCCCTTGCTCCCCCTAAAACATATCCTCAGCCATGCATATGCAGGCTATAATGTAGCATATTTAATCTTCCACTTCATCTCTGCAGCTTCTCTCTCTACACCAAAATAGCAAGGACTGGAGGAGCTACTCTTTCAAACAGCACTTACTGTTCTTAGACGGGTTTTTTGTTGTTTTTAGAGTTTTCTGTTTTTAATCTGAGCTAAGTTTGAACAACTGTAATGGTGGGAAAATCTATCCAGGGTTCATTCTTTTTTACCACGGAATTGGCAAACCAGGAAGAATAGACTTTGTCATGTGCAAATATAGTGACCATAAATGGTGCTGGAGGCTTTCTCCATTGTCCTGTGACTTTGCCACGAGAGAAAGCGCGCGCGAGAAAGAAAGACACGTTTGATAGAGTTGTGAAGAACGCCTGAATGGCTATTGGGTGTCGGGCATTGTCTGGCGCTGACCTCAATTCGGTACAGTAGAGACCCTTGAAAGCACTGTCTGAAGTCACAATACCACTATTCTCCTCCGCTCCCCAAAAGGGATTAGTTAAAAGGGTGACGTTCCATGCAGAGAGTTCCAAGTATTCCCTGAAACAAAGGGCCCTGAAATGTTTTTGAAGTTATTTTTAATTGAGTTGAACTAATTTAATAAAGGTCCCAAGAAGGAGGGGGAAGAAAAAAATATAAAGGAATGTGATTGTTTTATGATTCTTCGCAGATGGAATGGACATTTATAGCATACTTCTTCTTTAGTCTTCCAGAGAACAGTAGCCCCATTTACAGCTACTGTTAGCAATTTAAAACTGCTCCAAAATGAAGTCTTTCAAGAAGTTGACAGCTTATAAATAAATCTGTCTGATAAAATTGAACATAAACTGCATCTGTGGTTAGTTTGCCAAAATTAATTCTACATTTAATTAGAGATAGCAGTCAAACATATTTAATAAAAAACAGTCTTGGAGAGTAAATCAAATGAAGTCAGATTTTAGCAGATGCTTTGCTTTTCTCCCCCTTTTTTTCTTTCCTTTTCTTTTCCTTTTTTCTTTCCTCCCAAGGAGTGATGAAGTGACCTCACCTCTGTGATCCTCAGATATTTAGAAGAGCAGGCTGAGGGGAGGCCCAGGCAACTCATGAGATTATGTAGGAGAAGCCATGAATGACTGGCCTCAGACAAAGGGGGTAATTATTGCACTGCAATTTTTATTGATTTCTATAATTAGGATTTTCAGCAATGCCACTGTGTTTGCTGTAAACGTTGAAATGAATTAATATACTAATTATTAACCAGACATCAAAATTTGGATTTGGTCTGGACTTAAAATCTCTGCAGTTCTAAAGTTCAGGTGCATTGGCATAGCTAGGCTGGAAGTTAGGCTATGCTGTGATTATTAATTACCGGAATTGTGAATGAAGTTTTATTGTAGCATCTTGAAATTGATGAGCCAGGGCCCTGCATGAAAAATTTATATTCACTACTTCAAATTCTTTTTCATGTGCAGCTCATTCATGTCTCTTCAAAAATATGATTTGATGGACTCCTTAGCCGGTGTAAATAGGTACAGCTCCCACTGCGGGAAGGGACTCTGTTTCTTGGTAACAATGTTAAAAATACGAGAAAATAAAATAATTCAGTGTCCCAATTCACCAAATAAAGTCAGTTGAGCGGTATCAAAAGCATTTGATCCATTCCATTTTAAAATTAGGTGGAACATTTTTCTTTTCCAAGCCTCCCTCTCAAAGCAGCTATCTGTCTACCACCGAAAACAAACCAAACTTTATTTAAAGCCCAGACCTTGTATGGGAGATTTTAGCCCACGCTGTAAAGACATTCAAAACTTGTTAAGGCTACTAGAGAAATCCTGTCTGCTTGGCTTTTTTTTTTTTTTCCCCTTTTTTTTTTCTGGTGCAGAAAATTTCATGATTTCTAGATAAGTTTGACTGCATGAGCTGATAATATATTATCATATATTTCTTATCATGTCATACCTTTCTTTGAGGAGTTGAGATTGTTTTTGTTTATTGAAGTATATAAATATTCTAGGAACGTACTCTTTCCCATGTGGAAGGTATTGGTTAGCCTTAACTACAGCATTTTTAATTCTCCTTATTTTTTTGCTATGTATTTTTTAATGTTGTCGTTATTTTCAGAACAATTTTAAGTTTGTCAAAATTTTAAAAAAACAACAAGAAACAACTATACAGGAAACCTTGATAGGTGGTGTCAATTAGATATCCCTGGAGGTCACGGTTAAAACCTTATTTGGTTAACCTTGTTAAAGTTCTACTGTTACCAAAACCCCGATTGACCCAAGTTATACACAGGAGCCCCTAACTGAGAAATGTGGACCATTTTTCAGTACATTTTTTTGTTAACTTGCTGTTATGGCAGCACGGCAGCTTGTAGACTGAAATAAATATTTGTTTCTGCTTTGAAATGCAGCAGAAAGGGATCTCTTTGCTTTCCTTTTGACTCTTAAATTATGAATGGCACTGTTCAGCAGGGACCGGTTTTTAATCCCGTTTATGAGGATATCATGCAAGCGCACACACGTGTACATCTCATTTTAGGGAGGCTGCAACTTGCAAGTCTAACAAATCACCCAGTGCCTTAAAATAAACCACAGCAGTGTTGACTTGAACTTTCTAGGAATTGTGGCTGAAATTTCCAGAGTTGCCTATGGAATTTGAAGTCCGTGACCTTTTTTAAACTACTTGGGTGTTTAGATATAAAATTCCACAGGCAGCTCTGAAATACTCCACTCTTATTCAAGCTGTGAAGAGCTGTTTTCTAATTCCCAAAGCACTTCATGTTAGCTAGGTCCTCAATCCATAGAGTATGTTAAATCTTGTCTTGATTTAAATATTGGATTTGACCCTGCTGACATCTGTTTATGGCATATGTGTAGTTATTTTGGAGAGCACTCCTCGAGTGAGACAGTTGACTTGAGCGTGACTTCATACGGTTAATTATGCTGAAACAAAAGGGCTTTGCTGAATCAGAAGCTCCAGTGCTCCTGTTTTGTGAGGAATATCCTTAGAGGAGTGTTCGGAATGATGTGTGTGCATATGCTCATTACCTGCAACACACGTCCACATGGATACGGGTCTTTTTAAGAGCAACCGATTCTCCAAGATCTAATATATTTCTTTGAATATGGCCTAGTGATGATATATATCATTCTTCTCTTTAGCCTTCGTAATTACTTATTCAAATATTTCCTACTTGCCCACATTTTAAAGTTTTCAAAGGCTTATCTTTTTAATGTGATGTTCAAAAGTGCCGTGTGAAGGTCATTAAGACTAAAAATTGCCATTTTGAAGCCAAGCTAGAGATTTTACTCTTCATTTAACATGGAGTTACGATTTGAATTTGGAAGGAAAAAAATTACTGCTTACATAAAGACGTTTTTAAAAGTAGAACACCTCCTTACAGAAATTAGCTCTTGCTTTTAATTGCATATCTGTGCTTGAATCTGGTGTGGATTTCAGAAGCAATAGGATGCTTTGATGTTTTATTAAATATTTTTAAAAGGTGGGACTTTCTGAGAATTAAGCATTCATGTTGCATTTCGTGTACCAAGAACATGATAATTTCTTTCCTGTTACCAGTACTCAAGGCATCTAATATGGAACTGTTTTTCCAATTTTTATCGTTTACTTATAACACTCAATGTGTAATATCTGTTTTCCAAAGGGATTAACTGAATGTAGGTAAAAGATAAAGAATTTCTTCATGTAAAAGAAAGCAAGGATACAGTTTTATTCCCACCCCCTCACCCCCCCAAGTGAGCAAGTCCATCGTGTGGTGAAGAACAATTTCTGTGCAGGTTGCAGTTGTAGACAGAATGGAAAATCTTAAAGTTTGTCATCTTGCAAAGGAGTAGACAGCAGAATTCCTCTGTAAAGGAGTAAACAGCAGGATCCCTCAACATGTTCTGGTCCTCTGTCATTAGAATATGACTGAAAATTTCAGGAGGGTTTGGTTTAGGTTTTGGGTTGTTTATTTGTTTGTTTTTAAAATAATTTGGTACTTGTTAATCACATCCAATATAGGAATAATATAGATCAATTCTGCTTTCCTTTACGAGAAGAGGGCTGAGGATCATTAACAGCCATTTTTCCACCCCTTGGAAGATTTTTTCCATTACTCTGTCTCCCCCATCTGCTTCATTCTCTGTTTTATGCAGTGGAAATAACTGTTGGGTGTCTGCAAGTAAAGAGATATTTGCTGCTGCTCCCCTTTTATTTCTGTGGTTGGAACAAAACAAGGAGAGGTTCTTCATTGTGCTCTTCATGTTGGGCACAGCTTGGAGTAACAATAAGAATCTGTCCAAACACATGATGGCCAACAAAATGTGAATGAAAGCAAGAGATTTTATCACTCTACCTAGAGCCCAGTTTGGATATTTCCGTAATAGTCTGAATGGAGTCAGGGAAATTGTTTTAGGGGCAGATGATCCTGAGCTGGAAAATAAGGATCTCTACTCTGCCAAGCTTTCCAGGAAGCGGCAATTCAAGAAAAAGTGCCTGCAGGTGCAATAGAACTTGAACCTGATTGCTGTGTTATTCTCTCCAGAAAACTGGCTGTGAGTATTTCTTTATAGCTTTCCTTCCTGATTGGCATAATCTTAAAAAGTTGCCAAAAAGGTAAGAGAAGATTTTGGTGAAGAAAAAAGAAGGAAAACATGTTCTCATGCTGTTCTAGCCACCCTGCCAATCTTTATCACATTGTCAGTACTTCTAAGTTAAAAAAAATTAAAAAAGAAAAAAAGAGAGAGGTTGAAGGTGTTTAGGTGAAGAAGAAGATTGGGTAAAGATACACACGGAGCTCTCTCTAATGGATTTTTATTTTCATTTTCTCTCTGTGTCATTTCTGAGACTACACTGATGATTCAAATTGGAAGAGGGGGGAAAAAAGGTCTTGAAAGCTTTACAGCTTTTTGTACAGAATTTTTGGTTGCATTTAGAATTGCTGGAACACTGTGGTTCCTGTATGAGGGACTTGAAAAAACAAGAAAGAACATTCCTCTGTAGCTGTGTTTTGAGGCATCATGGTGTTTGCCCCATCTGATGATTTTTGCCTAGCTTTGATGAAAGGGGAGGCAAAAAACCAGTGCCTGCAGTTTTCCATGCTCTGTCTTATCATCATTGTAGGCTAGTGGCAAGTATTCACAGGATATTATTGCCTAATGTCTCTAAATCAACCAAGACTGTGTCATAGCAAGCAGTCAAGAGGGTGATTTCAAATCTGTGTAAAGCTGGAGGTTTGGTTTAGATAAGAGGCCAACACTGCTGCAAATGCAGAACTGGTTTGAAGCTGTAAAAAGCAGAATTTTTGACTTGGACTAATTTCTGGTTTTCAGGGCTAACAATTATAATTAAATTCCTGTTCTTTCAGGAGGTGCTTTAATGAGAGGAGCATTTTTTGTTTTCTTTACCTATAGCAGTGCTGGAAAATGGACCTGTCCTGGTCTTAGATATTGTCCGCTTTTGGTAGGCTAATAAGGGGCTCATATTGAGGGATCTGAGGTTAAACCCCTGATTTGTGGTTTGGAACCAGATGATCTTTAAGGTTCCTTCCAAACCAGATCATTTTGTGATTCGCTGATTTAATTTTGCCTAATTCTGTGGGCAGGATAAGAGTTTTCAGCAGTTTCGTTTGAAAAATGAGCCTGTCTGCATAGGACATGTAAAATGTCATATGTACCATTGGGCTTGAGCTTTCTTACAAGTCATCAGAGATGCCTCTGAAAAAAAAATACCAGCAACCACTTTTTTTAAACTGCTGGAGTGTTATTTTGTATTGTAGCTTCACTTCCCTTGTCATTAGGGTGAGGAGAGCCTGAGCCCAAGCAGCAGGGGAAGCACAGGTTCCAATGCAAATGTCCACAACCAAAACGATCATTCACTGAGCCCCTGGATCCCTTCTTGGGCTAGGACCCCAAGGAAACAAAAGGAGTTTAGCTCGTCATGGAAAACTTAACAGTGTTATTGCTGGTTTGCCCACAATGAAAAATTCCAAAGAAGCTTTTTTGGTTGTAAAAGAAAAAAAGAAATTACTCCATCCCTGGAGAAGCCTATTTCTGAGCAAACCCCAGGTCTAGATCTTTTTGAAGATTGAAAAGATTTATACAGTTTGATTAAAGTTCACCTAAGAACCCACATTCTGAGCTTCCTTCTTTGAACTGATGAGAGCCTTCTGAGGATTGCTCATCGCACCTGGAAACCAGACAAATTTCCCTCCTCTGCACTGGAAACTCCTATACTTTTGGCTTCTCTCCCATTCTGCATTTAATTATTTTGAATTCCAGCGTTCCAAGCCAAGTTTAGCTGCTACTTTCCTGCAAGTGTTCTTTATTCTCCTGCTCTCGTGCTGCCTGGCCTGCCGTGGTGTGCAAGTGAGCAGCAGCAGTGTGGCAGGGAAGAAGGTTTGTTAAATTAAGACCCTCTTAGTCCCAAAGGAAAAGGGTTACTCACTCTTCCATAGATGAAAAATGACCTCTTCCTCTCCCCTTGCCCCTGAGGGATATTTTCCTGATATAACAACATGAAAACTTGGCAGGCTCCATGTGTTAGATGACACTGTATGTTGATGAAGAACATTTCTGCGATATCTCAGCAGGGGCAGACAAGATGGTATTTGGAGAGCAAGAAGAAAAGAAGAGAGAAGAAGAAAAGAAATTAGATGGGGGGTAGAAGTGCAAGGGTCACGCAGGCTGCTGGTTGTAACTCGTAACCTGCCAAGACTCACATGCATGACACGGGCCTTTAAAAATGTGTGACAAATACCTCAAATGAGGGACAGGACACCAAAGTGCAGGGGAGGCAAAAAAGCATAGAATGAAAATGGCATTTGTGGCCTTAGTATATAATATGAGTTGTAACCTTGGCCTGAAAAAATTGTTATTTCTGATATACTTCAGCTTACAGAATTAAAAAGTGAGAGTGCCAACGTGAGGGGAATGGAGGTAAATTGTTATTCTGAATGAATTATTTGCTAGGAAGTAATGCCTGGCTAAAATCAAGGATAAAATCCATTTGCATGGAGCAATATACATTCACAAGCAGAAGGAGAACAAAAATGCAGTGGCTAACACAGCACACGCACAGTAATCAAAACTCAGCTAAACAGAATTGGGTACAAAGTTAGGAGTATACTTCATAGTGAGGGAGTGGAGACTTGTGTGGCTCCTACGAGTAGAGAATAAAGCTGCTGACAGCAAACACTATTGAGATAAGAGAGTGTCTTTCTTCCCTTTTTGTGGAGGGATGAATGAGAGATTGGAAGCAATATTCAGATTTTTAAATAGATATTTAACCAGCTCGATTTAATCCTGACCTAAGTGCATTTACGTCAGATTTCAACCAGCAGTTCTTTCCTTATTTTCCCTTTTTTTTTCCCTGGGTTTGTATCTCTACAGATCTTTCTGCCAGTCAGGTCCAATAAACTGCACCAGTCAGATTGCTAACAATGTGTGATGATGTATGTGGGGAGAAAACATCAGTTTTCCAAGGTGTGAGGTGTAGATGGGTAGTTAGTCATCCAGCTGTGGCTTTGGGTTACACCTCCCTTCTGACTCTCCTCCGTTGTGTTTTTAAAGGAAACCATCAAAGCACATGGCAACAAAACAAGCTGAAGGCTCTGGTTTAAAAGCAGCGCTGTGAATATTAATTTGCTGTGTGGGCTGGGCTGGGGAAGTGCTGCCCTCCGAGCCCTGGAGCTGGCATCGGGCACTGCTTCTTCCCTGGCGCAGGCGGAGCGGCAGCTGGATGTGGCACAGTGTGAAGGTGGGGGTGTATTAATGCTCATTTTATTTTCTGAAATATCCCTCTCTGGTTTTTAAAAAGCAATCAGCACAAAACACTGCCAAGGCAGCTCCAGGCTCTGGGACTCATCCCACCCATTGCTGTGCAGGGGCACGTCCCTGGCAGGAGCAGCTCAAGGTGGTGGATTGAGGGGTCTCTTCACTGAGCGAAGGGAGGAAAAAAATCACAAATACAGTTCATGTGAATTTCACAAGTCGAGGAAACCACTTGTTGCTAATAGTTGCTTTAACAGATGTTGATAAAGGATTTTGTCCTGTGAGGCCCCTTCTAACCTGGCTAAGCAATCGGAACTTGAGGTTTACACATTAGGATTTCCCCCAAATTCCTGACATTTATCAAGTGCTTTTGACATGATAATGGCACGTTGAGTTTTATTTTGAGTGTGGTTGAAAACCAGATGAACTCTTGCTATCCAACTACATCTGTTGTTTGCTCCTTCCAGAATAAATATGGCAGTTCCTGATGCTGAAACAGCTGGAAATCTTGCATTTATTTGTGTTTCTTGAGATGAAGTGTGTCCTGTGGGTTTACCTGGTGATATTGCTCATGTACTGTTTATTTAAGATGCATAACTATGAGAAAAAGTTACTCGGTACAAGAATTCCAGTGCTAGTACTTGCCAGCCTGGAATTCTAGAGCAATATACCTTGATCATTTTTACCTGACTGTTTCCAAGCAGATTCAATTTTTGGCAGTGGTGAATATTTTTAATACCAGGGGTTTTCTGTAGGAGACAAATGAGAGCTCTCTAGCCAAACCAGCTCATCCTGACTTGAAGTAGCATAATGGGAGTTGGATCTGGATGCCACTTCTGAATAAGGAACTGAAATAATTTGCAGCTGAGGGAGAGTAAAATGTGTAGCGTACTTAATTTGGAGTCGTCCCCCCCGCCACACACACAAGTGTGCTGATATAACACTTGTAGAATTTGCAGTCATAAATAGTAAGTGTTCATTCCAGTCGTGCAGTGGGTGGGGACGTGGGATAAAGGTGCGGGGACAGAGGTGGGGTGGCATAAACATTTAAACAGTCCAGAGGGGTGAAGAAAGGCATCTTTTGTCTGCCTGGTTCCAGCAGAAGTTCTTGCTTGCGCTGCTGAAGATAGCCTGGGAAGATTAGAGGGGGCTCAGCTGGGGCAAAACAAAGGGAGACTGTGTAAAGCAGGATCAAGCCTGTTTGCTTAGCAGAGCTCTCTGTCTTCTTGTTGACAGATGTAGCTGGTGCAGTATCAGACCTCGCAGGCTCCTCCTCTGGATTGTCAAGTGACAATGGTTGCGGGAGTAAATGACAGTGTAAAGTACTCCATGAATCCTTTATTTGTTTGGTAGTTGTAGCCTGGGATGGGGATTTAATATTGAATGGACTCCAGATTGTCTAAATTGCAATCACAGTGTTTGTTTAAGCAGTCTGTGGGGACTGCTAAAGCATGTTAACTTTTGCTTCTCTCCTTTTCATGTTGCAAAGCACTGAGGTAGGAAAAAAGGGTTAAGAGGATTGGAAAGGAAAAGTTTGCACTGTGAAAACATGAGGATGCAATTCTCCTAGCTGCTGAGGAATCATCAAGAGTTTCAGGTCACTGAATTAGCATGTGATGTGATGGACAAAAGCCTTCTGCATTCCTTAAAGAAGAGCTTTTCCTTTTGCTGGTGTACTAATCTGTCACAGAGCACATGCCACTATCTCAGCTCGGTGAAGTTGCTTTCAGTGCCAGATCTCAGCTTGTAGTGTCAGCAAAGAGCACGTACAGTAATTTGTACTTCAGTAGTATTGTGGCACCTAAAATACCCCAGATTGAGTCAGCAAAGCAAAGGTGGGCACTGTCTACTGAAGTCATTAAAAATTGCCAAAAATAATCAGATTTCACTGACTCCTACTTCAAACTATAAAGGCAAACTCAATCCCCTTTAGGAGCCAGTAGTACCCTGAATGTAGCCTTGCAACTAAGAGAGCCAAAAAGGTTAGGGAAAAAAACAGCCAGATGTAATAAATCCTGACTATGGAAAAAAAGTGTTATTACGAATTCTGGGACAGAGGAGGGTTTTCTTTAGCAGAAAGGGCCCTTTATTTCCTATCATGGCTCAGGACACACGATCACGTTGGAAGTGCTAACAAACACATTCAGTAACAGGTCGCCGCTTGTTCAGTCAATAAAGACCCTTTCTTGCTCCATGTTTTGCAGGATCCTGAGCCTCAGGTTATCTTTGACAGAGCTGTAAACAATTCTATGTGGCTGTGTGTTTGCACCAGCTGATAAAGAGGACTTTAATAACCTCAATGCCACATCAGGAGCACAATCCATCTTTACTGCACCAGGATCCTCTGTAGCTCTTCTCTAATCTTACTACCCAAGCCAGCAGCTTTTCCCCAACTACACTCTGATCTCCAAAAAAACTTTTCCTCATTATATGTGGTTGTTGAGGCTTCAGGCCTAGCAAAGAGGGCATTCATGCAGCTTGTCTGGAGATTGTTGTTCCAGTCCTCCCTGGTGAGCAGGGGGGTTTTCAGGAGCATCTTCTCACTTGCAGAGATGCAGGAATATGACACTGGTCTGTATTCACCACCAGCAAGGAGAGAATGCTCTCATTTTCCCAAGGAGGGTTTCTTTCTCTGAGCACTTTGTTTTTCCCTTGTAGCAATCACCCTTTTCCAAGCTAATGGAGTTTTTCAGTGGGGAAAGAGGTCAGTAGTGATGACTTGATGTCTCAAGTGAGATAAGGACCTTAATGTTTTCCAAGGAGATCTTGGCTGTATGAGTTTTGCTGATTCTATGCGCTTTGTGTGGACAACACAAAAGCATACAGATGATTTTGTGTAGAGTTCTCTCTTTTGTTTAAAACCAAGGGACACTTGACCTATAGCTTCCCAATTAGGTTGTTTTTTTCATTTAATTGTGCAAAAATTTGAAGTATCTGTTTACTGTACTTCTCTGTGTCTGTAAATATGTAATCAAAAAACTGGTCAGGTGACACTATTTTAAAAACTTTATTATTCATATATCATCAGTCAAATCATCCAGACATACTGGGAACCCAGTTTGCAGTAGGCTACAGGAACATCAGCTCCAAAAAAACAAGACCCCAGTTGAGAGAAATACCCCTCTGTGTGAGGACACATTTAAGTACATTCCTAGATGCAGATACACTGAACATGTCCTGAAGTGCCCTCTCCATTCAGGGAGGTAATCAGCCCTAGTAGGTGGATGTAAAATATTGAAATATAACACAGACTCTGCTTGAGGTTTGGTGGCTGATGTTACTGCGACAGCATCAAGACTGTTAATTCCCGAGTTGCCGTCTTTAAAAACTCTGAAATAGCTCCATGTAATGACAGACCACAGCTTTTATTTGTAATCACAGTGTACATGCTTTCAGAGTTATATGTCTACAGTACTTAAGCAAGGATTAAGCCAACTTTAATGTCTGATTATTTGTTTTTATAATTACTCTTGCCATTGTATATATGGAAAGCTGACAATCAGTAAGAAGTATTTTTAAGGTCTGCACCCTCCCTGCTCTGACATCCAAATCAGCCCATCCTTCTTTTTTCTTTATTATTTTTTTCATTTATCGGGGGGGGAGTTGGGGGGGTGCCCCACAATGTCCTTTTCCCAAATGACTGGGAAGAACAAATCCTCCTGTACTCTAGCATAGATCTTCTCTTCTTTATTCTCAGACATGTGGTGTTTAAGGCTACAAACAGTAAGCCACTCCCCACTCATTCCTTCAATCCCATGGCAACACTTGTGAGCAGGAAAAAAAATCCCCCCACCAGCCCCCGGAGAAATTTTTCATCCTCAAAAATAACTGATGTACATGTGTTTTTAACACATTTAACATGATGGGGAAAGGTTGCTGTGTGTGCAGTTGTTGGTAACTCTGTGCTGTGTTTCTGCTTGGGTTGGGAATCTCCGCTTCCATGTCCTCCCTGGTTGCTGTAGGGAGAGTGAGAGTGCTGAAAGCCTAGTCCAAACACTTCTTGAACTCTGTCAGGCTTGGTGCTGTGACCAATTCCCTGGGGAGCCTGCGCCAGTTCCCAGCCACCCTCTGGGTGAAAAATTTTCTCCCAATATCCAACCTAAACCTCCCCCACCTCAGCTTCAGGACATTTCCAGAGTCCTGTCGCTGGCCATGAGGGTGGCCAGTACCTGCCCCTCTGCTTCCCCTCGTGAGGAAGCTGCAGAGCTGCTGAGAGGTCTCCCCTCAGTCTCCTCTTCCCCAGGCTGAACAAACCAAGTGATCTCAGCCGCTCATCATGTTTGCACAAACGTGAGAAACAACTGCTTTTAAGGAGTGCGTTGAGCAAATTGCACAGGATTCTTTCTGAAAAAGCTCTGTGCCTTTGGAATATGTGAACGTGCCTCTTGCTTGTTGTGCAGGGATGAGATTACCCCGTTATTGCCAGTGGTGGGATGTAAGATATGCTATCAGTTTTACATTAAGAACGTACCCAGTGTGTTCAGCAGCACAGCAATTTTAGGTAATGTTCAGGGCTGAGATCCTGACTCAGCAAAAGACGTAAGCCCTGTCTTCACTCGTGCTGGAGTCAAGCTAAGAGTGTTTCTGCGCTTTGCTGGTCACAAGGAACTGAATTGCTCTGACTTTTGTGTGGCTTTGGTGTGCTCCTTTTATTTCTCCCTTTTAACTGATACTTTTTAAGTGTTGTGCCAAAGAGATGATAGTGCCAGCTATGATTTTTTAATGCACAGATGATTGACTCAGTACACCACAAACACTCCTTTGGAGCTGCTACAGCCCAGTGCATTAAAGCTGCTCGGGGATGGAGGGATGCTGGATTTCCCACATTCCTGATACAGTGGCTCTATTGTGCTGGACTGGCTCTTGCGCATGTGTATCGTTTCCATCTGTCTGCTGAGACTCCTTAGGAAACTTGTGATGAGAACTACTTACTGGGCTTTTGCAGCAGCCAGATCTGAAATCCTTGTTTCAGAAAACCGTGGAAGAGCAAGAATCATGAGACTGTGCAAAAAAAAAAAGCATCTCTAATACTGAAGTCAGCCCCAGCCTTTCTTATCCCATCCCTTCACACACACACACATCTTATTTTATACTATTGATAATGTCAATAGCAATATATCTTATTCATTTTAAAGTAGGCAAACATTCAGAACATTTTTAATAATTGTAATAGTGTTTCAAATATTGTTTGCTTCATCTGTTTGGGATAATGCTTTTGTCCTTGTTATAACTGGTGAATATGAGGAGCTGTAGAGATCAGTGCAAAGCCAGAAAGAGCCATCACCTGGGCTGTATATTCTCCCTGCCTGATCTGCTTTTTACAACAGGCCATAAAATTTCACATTATAATTTTATCATCAAACCTAGAACCATTCTGTCAGTTCCAATATATATTTGAGGAGTCCATTATGCAGAAAAGTGTATGTTTTATAGCACTATGAAAAGTATTGGCATAGTAGATCATGAATAGTATCTTGCATGTTATTTAGAGAGAAAATAATATGTTTTAAAACTGTGAACTCTCATATAGAGCTGACCTTTGGCAAAGCCTATTTCCTGATTGGGAACGGCAATTTTCAGCTCTTTTATTTTTTTTTTCCTTTTTTTTAATTTTAAATTCCTTGCAGTGTCAGCTTTGAAAACGTTCAGTCAATCTAAATGTATTAGAGGGGTTAAAAGGAATAAACAACCTATCAGTCTTTCAACAGATAGAGGGTTGGGTCATGACAGTTATGGAATTAATTTATCAGAACCTTATGTGTTTGACTTCTATTTAAAAAAAACCAAAGCAACAAACCAAACACACAAGAACAAATTGTGATTTACACAGTGAGAGCTTCATCATTCATACACCTAAATAAAAGGGGAAAAGAAGACCAATAAAGAAAGAACATTAACTGTTCTTACAGTTGTGTTTTTAAACAGAAACCAACCATACAAATTTGAGAGCCGCTGTCATTTTAGGGGAGGACCACAATGCCATAATGCAAAAATAGATGACTTTGAAGGGGATTTATAGTCAGATAAAACTTGGCAGCATAAACAAAAAGGTCATTTGGTTAAGGACTAATGACAAGAATATTTGCTATACCTTGTCATCTCCTCCCTTCCTCAAAGTGTGAGAGGGAAAGACCTGGACTTTTGGGTGATCACAGGATTACTCTGAAATATTGAATGTGAAAATATGAAAAAGGCAAATTGGGTGCAGGATGTATCAGGTTTGGTATTCCCAGCAAAAGAGGGAAGGAAGTCATTGTACAATTTACATAAAATGTTTTGTACAGCTCTATTTATGTGTATTTAAATGTATTTCATGGTTTATTTGGTATTAATACACGAAAAAAGAGAACACTTTAAGCTAAGGGATAAGAAAAATAAAGTTCATACACACAGTGATGATTAAATTTCAAGTGGAAATTAGAAACCATCTACAGGTAGTTCATGTCTCTTTTCAAGACAAGTGCCCCAAAATTGTTCCCTACCAAGGTCTTACCACTGATGAAACAGAGTGAGAGATTTTCTTCATGTACCTTCGTGAATCATCTGATTACAGATATCCTGGTGTGGTACTGGGCCTTTTCCACGATATCATCATGTTGTTGACTTGCAATTGACTGTAACACCCAGATTCTTTCCCAAAGAAGTGCTCCCTAATCGGTTGCTCCCAATCCTGCATTTTTGCAGTTAACTGTTCTACCTAATTATGGTTTCATCTTCTTGTCCCCATTGTATCCTTTTCAGGCTGTTCCTCCAATTTTCAAGATCATTTAGAATTCTGATTCTGCCTTCCTACTTCCTGTCTCTCCCAGTTTGATGCTATCTGCAAATTTCATGGGAACACTCTTTATTCCATCATCTAAGTTGTTTGTAAAAATATTGAGCAGCATCTGATTTAGCACAGATCCTTGTGGAATGCTGCTCTGTGCATTCTTCCATTTAACTCCTGAGCCATTAATATTTTGTTCTTTTTGACCCATACTTCCCCCGACCTTCGTAAGTTTTATTCTGACTGCTGCAGAATTGCTTGCAGGCAGTTTAAATATACTGAAGTGACTCGCATCGCATTCATCTTGCCCCAGGGTAATAAGGGTGAGTTCTGTTCCTGTTGGATTTGTGTTGTGATCATCAGCTCCTGACCAATTAATGTGGTCTGTTTTGACCTTCAGTATGTTCAAACAGTTGACCAAAATAAATAATCACTGCTCTTAGACACCCATCCTCAATCTCTTTGTGACGAACATAAATTCAGAGTTGAGTTTTAAAAATAAGTAGGTAAAAGAATGACTTTCTTTAGAAAGGTTTTGAGGGCCTTTTATTGTTGCTTCTGTTCGTACCTAAGCATAAATTCCCAGCGAAGGAGACTGTAACTGGTCCTTGAAAGTTTAGAGATGAGATTATGGACATTTTGGATTGGAGAGCTCAGGGAGGCTGAATATTGTCCTGGCTGGAGCAGCGAGGTGATAGTATTGATTTCTTTTCAAAGTACACACGGATGCCTCAGATGCACTCTGCATCCATTAAGTCCTGGATGGGGAACTTTTAATTCTTGGCAAGTAGCAGCACAGAGCAGGCAGGCCTTGCCCTGGTTTGTTTGTTTTAAGTTTAAGTAGAAGTAATGCTGTGTGTGCGTCCATTTAAAATTAATTGACCTTTTGTTAGAGCATTTCTCTTTACGGAGTGACTCCATTTGTCCATGCAAAAAAGTGCAAAACAAGGGTTCTGTCAGGCTGCAGAACAGGCAGGTAGGTCATGTTTAATGGAAACATCAGGCATTAACCCTTTTCCAGCTGCTCCCTGGGGAAATCCTTGTGGGTGGAAGTTGGGTTGTGTTATCTTACACGAGCCCACTGTGAGTCTAATGCACCTACTCTGTCTAGCAGGGTTTACTTAGGAGCTCTGCGAGGAGACAAACATAGACCTTTTCTTCTGCTTTTCACAGAATATGAATCAATTAAGGCTGCTAAGTCCCAGGCTTTTACCATTACTCATGATCCTGCTGCTTTTCCACTGCTGTGCCAAGGCAGTGGGGATTAGGTACTGGGTGGGCAAATGCACGGAACAGGAATCACAGTGTTAAAGTATCTTGCCTTTTCTGAATGTAAAAATGAACAGTTTCTTGAACTTGCAATTTTAACAGAAAAGGGACTAATTTTTTTTCAAACTGTTGGGATTTCCATGCTTCCATGTGATTTGCCCAGCAGCAATAATAAATCTAGATGGTTATGAGGACATGCATAAGATTAATTTAAAAAGAAAAACAATCGTTCGTTTCAAAATTATAGTTCTTAAAAACAGTTGAAAATAAATAATGGCTAAAGTGAATGTTATTTTAAAAGACTGTCTGCATGATGATTTTTCTATGGCATAGAATAAGGCATGATTTCTGTCTCAAAAAGCCTGCGTATTTTACACAACAGAATTAAAGTTTCTTAGGCTTGGGTCAGAGCTGAGGGCTCGACCAAGGAACATTCTAAATCAGATATTGTCTTGAATAAGGTGCTAAAATTAGAAGCCTGAACTACATCCTTTGTTGGGTGGGAAAGCATGTCCTATTCAGTCCCCAAATTTTGGTGCAAAGTTAGTTTCATGTTTCTTTGTTCTCCAGTGCTTGTCGTGTTAAGTGGCAGCATTACAATACATGGAAACTAAAAGCATTGATTGTAAGTTGTAGGAAAATAGAGGGTTTTTTGTAAGTACTCCCACCCATCTGGAACTTGCTGCTCCCTTATAATCAGTCACAGATTGTTAAATAAAGTCGACTTCACTTCACCCTGAACTCTCGCTTTAGCTCCTGTGAGTAGTCCAAAATAAGTATTGGATCCCTTCATTAGAACTGAATAATCAATTGGCTTGCATTACCTGCTGGCCTTGAGAGGTCTGCAGCCACTTTCCTATTTCCTTCTGATCACACTGTATTTAATGAAGGAGCTTGCTGGCCAGCTTCCATAATAGGGTGCTTCTTGGTGACTAGAGTGAGTGTTTTTATTTATAATTTGTCAGTGCTGATTTAAACGTTTCATTGTACAAAACGCAAATGGTCTCCTTTAGCTTCCCTTTGTGGACGAACCTGTTTGCTTGACTTTCTGTATGTGTGTCATCTTTCCAACTGACATGTAGCAGTGTGGGATCTCACATTTGGATACTTCTCACTTGGCGCCGTGCTCATCCTTCCACTTACATTTTGAAGAGTAATTTCATATTTTCTTCTCTATCATTTTGTTTGCCAGCATGGATGAGAGCCATTCCTGGAAGGGGGTGTGCATCGGAGCTGGCACTGAGCAAACCACTGGCATAGGGAAGAGAAGCTGTTCCTGTGTCAAGAAGGCTTGGGCATGTCTAGGTTGTGCCGCCTATTCCACTCAGCTCGGTGCCAAAATTCTGTATGCTCCCTTATGCCAAGACCTATTGAGAGAGAGACTGTCTGTGAGTGTGTGAATTTATAGATATTTAATTAATAATGGAGCAGAGAATTCTCACAGTAATTGCCTTACCTATGGTGAGGAAAGAAAGGGAAGGTATAGGTGGATGTCCTGTGCTTTACCCTTGGCTGGTAACCACAAGTTCATTTCCATCTTAAGTGTGACAGGTGAGGGATATTTTGTTTGTTTGTTTGTTTGTATTCTGGTTTTTGTTTAGGGGAAAATTTGTGAGGAGTTGTTTGTTTTGCCTAATTGATGCAACACAGGGTTCTTCCAAACCAGCCCCCTCATCAGAAATCTTTGTTCTGAGAAGCCTACTGTAATAAGGATTTATTGCGCGTAGCTCTGCTAATGTCACATGTTGGTGAGAGTGTGCCATAGATACTCCTCTGCACTTGAGCTGAGCATGAATCTTTCTGTCCTAACTGGTGAGCCATGGCTGTTTGGTTTGAGATAAAGCAGCTTGTGTTTTTAGCTGTAATTCTTTGTTAGTCATTATGAATGTTAGTCATTGCAGTGGCTAAAACTTGACTCTATTTTTTGGCCCCGCTGCAAGAAGGTGAGTCAGGGTAAGGCATTTGTTAAATAAATTTGCTGAAGTGGCTGATTTCTTCTGAAATGCGGACAGGAGCCAGCTCCAGTGAATTGGGTAGGTACTGCACACACTCCTCCCCTCTGAGACTTGCAGCAGGAAGTTGTGGCCCCTCCTAAGGAGACCCAGAGACATGGGATCTAGGAGGGAAGCTTAGGAAGCAGCATGTAGCTGAGACCTGAGCATGTTCCACACAAAGTTGGCTTATTGTCTGGATTACTTGAGGAGCAGCGATCTACTGACTGCTTCCTCCACTGTCTGCAGCTGTCCTCTCACAATTCAGAACTCGATGGATTTTCTTGTTGGGATTTTTAGGTAAACTTCAAAATATCTATATAGCATTGATGCCGTCATTATCATTTGGGTTACTTAGGCATTCATCATCAGGAAGACCCAGTCTCCATCTTGTTTCAGCAATATTTGCCATTTAAGCAGCCCTCAAGTCCAGGGAGATGAGCAAAGACTTTTGTTCTTGTTACAAAGCTGCCATAATTCTTCTTCCTCTGCAAGACTCAGCTGCTGTGCTAACACCCTGTCAGCTGCCTGTAATTACTGGTGAAGCAGCATATGACTGTCCTTCCATCACCCCAGAACTCACCAGAGCTACAGGAATGAGGAAGAGAGGAAAATGCTATCATTTTATTGAGCACTGTACGTGTGTTCAGCCATGTGCTTGCCTGTCAGACTGGGGGCACTGGGCAGAGCACTGGGAAGGACTTCCAAAAAGCCCATCCAGACCTCAGGGCCAAGGGAGCAAACAGCAGGTAAGAGGTGGACTGTGAAACAACCACCTTTTGCAGAACTTCAAAGTGATTTTGAACAGTTGTAGTCTAGTCACTGACTCATCCCCTCCTCCCCCTTTTCACTTTTCCTGCCACTCCATGAACAGCATGTGAAAGCACTGAAAGAAAATAAGAATCTTAAACTCATAAACATACCTGCCTCCCATCTGGCACTCATCCCAGCAGCCTGGTGATCTCCTTAGTTGTCCAGCAGATAGTTGAAAAACAAGAGTCCTGTGAAGATTAGCATGTCACCATATCCCTGCCAGATGGCGGTGAGTAAAACATGGGCAAATTGCATTGGCTCTGCTTCCATCATGACAATCACAACAGAAACACTACAGTGTTGCAACATCGCTATTTTTTAAGCTAAGAAAATGAAGGGACTGTAAAGTAGGGCAATCATGGAATGCTAAACACCATTTAAACCTAATTGCAGTGAAATAAGTAGGCTCTGAAGGGTGCAAAGCACCGCTGAAGGTGGCTCCCAGGTTTTAGCCTCTCACTTGAGGAGTATGGGGGTGAATTTCAAGAAGATGGTACCAGGCATATTTGCCTCACCACCCTGCTGAAAAGCTCTTGCCAACTTAAATTGCGTTTTAATCCATTTTTTACTAAATGGCCATTCTTAATTTGATATGCTTTTGAGTCTTCAGACCTCGGGAAAAGAGGAGTAGAATTGGACCACAAGGCTTGACCATGTGTTTTTAAGCCAGTACACTGAGACACTCCCAATTTCATGAGGATAAGCAATTTGAGGAAATGGCACAGAAAAGATAGAAGCTTTAGCATGCAGTCAGATTGCTGCTAGTGTCATGCTGCAGTAAAGCAATGCCTTCACACCTCAGCTAGAAATTTGCACCCCAAATTGCAAAGGACAATCTCTGCTTAGTCACCTTGTCATGCAGCGCTCAGCTGAGCCAATGTAACAGCCCCCTGCAGAAAGGGGAGGTCCTGCTCCTCCCTGCTTGGAGCCCCTTGGTCATATGCTCTTCCACGTACCACATTTTTCGGACCCTTCTCTGAGCTTTGACCAAGTAAATGAGTTGTTTGAATCATTGTGCACGCAGGCCCTGTGTTTCTGGAATAAAGAGCGAGACCCATCGCCCCAGACACCCCCTCCCAGCTGGTACAGAAAACCATTTTCCTTTAGGTGAGGAGAAGCTGGCTGACGGTGTATGGGAACCTGATGTGATACTCGGGGAGCAGAATTCTGGGATACTGCTCAGGATCTCATCTGTGCAGATCAAAACATCCCAGAAGAGAGAGCTGGCTTTCTGTGCCACACACAGCTGTGCAATGCTGGTTCAGGGATGTGGTACTGATCCGGTAACGTGATTTAGTGTTTGAGGTAGCAAAAGGCTGCCATGAGGAGGCCTGGACTGCTTTTTCACTTTCAGTGCTGGCAGTGCCTGTTCAGGTTGTTTGAAAAGCCATTCTTCCCTTCTCCCAGGCTCCTGGCCCCATCCTGAACAATTTGTTTTGACTGGTATCAGACAAAAGTCACAAAAGCATCAGAACTTGCAGAGTTATCTGAAGACACTCGAGCCTCTGTAGATTGGCTGTGGTTAGTAGCTAATTTGTAACTGCAGGCTTTCAGCAGGCATTTGAGTTTCTCCTGAGCCATCACGGGTATAAATGATGTGGGGTGACTTTGTCAGAAGGGTCCTACAAAACAAAATTTGAGATCAGCCTAAGATGAAGAATTTAGTGTGAAAAAGGTACTTATTCGAGTGTTTGGATGCATTCTAGGCAAAAGTGCCCATTACCCTTGCGCTCGTCTGAAGCTGTGAACAACTTCCTTCAGTCCAATTTCAAGGATAACAGCAAGTGTGTGGGCAGGCTGGAGCTGCATTTCCCACTCAGAGTAAATGCTCTGCAGCCTGGGATGCTGGCAAGGTATGTGTCTCTGCTGGCTGGAGAATTAGCTTTGTTTGTTGCTTTGGATTCCCTTTTGGTCAGGTAAACGGGGAGAGACAGGTGTTTTTAGTCCTTTGATGAGTCAAAAATCAGTTTGGCAGATTTTGTCTGAGGTGCTCAAACATTATCTTTGTCCATAATAAAACTGAGGGTTTTATTACAAGGCTGTTCTGCTCTTGGTTTAGGCTTGAGTGCCACAGGCTTCAGCAATGCCTAGCACAGCTCCTGCCCCACCTTTTACAAGTTCATTTACTATGTACTTAATGACACCAGGCAAAGATTGACAAATCCTTCCACAAGCATCAGAGGAACTCAAGTGTAATTAATTTAAGAACTGATGCTTGGTTTTCAGCATTTATGTGTTTGTTTGCATTCAGCTTACTTTGCTCTGAACAGCAGATTCATTCCACATTCCTGTGCTGCTTATTCTGCCGAGTGACCAAAGACTGAAAATCTCCAGCAACATATTTAAAATTTCTTGTTTCAATTTGGGTAACTTTTCTTCTCCTTAAATTTGTGCTCAGGATTACCTGGCAACATCCTGCTTCATATGATAATGTTAGCATTAGTAGCTTGGCTTGAATCCATATCCAGGAGTTATTCTGTAGCAGCAGCTCAGCTTATCACTGGCTGAAGGGAATCTCCTCTAAACCAAAAAGTTTTTACATCATATCTTAATTTCTTACCTTTTCTACATCTCCCCTCTGCCTTTTAGTCTCTTTTCTTGCCCTGAAGCCTTATCCCCTTCCCTCACATTGCTCCTAAACGCGCCTGTTCCCCTCAGGCTCTGACCTTGTGCGGGCAATAAGCACAAAGCCGTGTTATTTGGAGTGAAGTAACACCAGTAGTCAGGAAGGAACAATGTAGTTCAGGCCAGACAAAATAAAT
Source organism: Pardalotus punctatus (assembly GCA_013400915.1). Classification (NCBI taxonomy): domain Eukaryota; kingdom Metazoa; phylum Chordata; class Aves; order Passeriformes; family Pardalotidae; genus Pardalotus; species Pardalotus punctatus. The sequence continues at coordinate 490,805 of VZTX01003182.1, read as the reverse complement.
CTTGCATTTCCTGTCAAGAAACTGGGCCAAAAGCAATGATGAGAGACAGAGGGGGCAAACCACGCAGCTCAAAACTAGAGACATATGGGTTAGAAACAACCGCAAGCCCTCACTTAAAAACTGAAAACAAAAAGCCAAGGCGTTGGATGAAAGAGAAGTAGCACCAGTTCCTCGGCAATAAAAACCTCACGACGTGGGGTCTAGCCAGCTTTCAAACCCAGGCCATGTGCTGCACAAGCAGGGTCTGAATTTCCCGCTACTGTACAAGATATTAATTGTCCCTCGATTAATTTTTTTAATTGATGCTTTGTGTTGTAAATTAGAGAGAGCTGGTCTGTCTCTGGCTTGCTTCTTCACCAAGCTCTCTTCCAGGCCAGAGGAGACCCGCTGATTAGAAGCTGTTGCTACTTTTGTTGTGTTTTAGTAACTCTCTGGCTGATCTGCAGAGCCATGAAAATCCCAAAATCATGTACTGCAACACCCTTATCCCAACAGTCAGACATTCATCCAGCACTGCTGCTGAAGGGAATATTAATGAGGACATGGCTAAAGGGTTCAGGACTGGTCCTCAAACCAGGGAGAGTTTTGAGCACGTGTTTATTTATAGAAAAAGGCCTGTAGTACACAGCCAAACTACCCAGTTAGGATTTGAAGGGTGATTTATTTTCTTTCTGGATATTGATGTGTGTGTGTGTGGAGAGTGGTTTCATCTGAGGAGCATCCCAACGAGGCAGAAAGCAAGAGTGGCTCACAGGGCTCTTTGGGATGGTTCCTAGGGGGGCTGGTGTTGGATCCCGATCTGTTTTGAAGACTGAACCAAAAGCAACGCACCAGGTGGTGTAAGAATGTTCAAACAGATGCAGCACTTTCTTCTTCAAAGTACTGTGCAAAGATTAACTAATTAGATTGTTTTTCTTCCTTCATAGGAAGGGTTTGTAAAACAGTGGTCAGGGAACAACTGGGGATATGATTTATTTAAGTGCTGAAATGCTTTGTATAAAGTTCCTCACAGGAGGCCATTAGGAAGATGCAGTTACTTTGGAATATGAAAAAAAAAGTCCTTTGCCATGAAGAGGCAGGAAGCAAAGAGCAGTCTATCTTATTACAGACAAAGATAATGTTTGAGCACCTCAGCTTTAAGTGCTGAGAGTTCAAGATGGGTCTTGAAAACATACCGAAGAGGCAACACTTTGTATCAGGAAACATGTTTGGATGAATCCATTACTGAGGGGGGAGATTTGTGAGGCACTCCATGAGAATTTGTCCATTTTTAGGAGATATGTCAAATAGGTGGAGAGAACCCTGGCGGGATGGTTAGACATTGTCCTGAGGACAAAAGCTTAACAGATCCAACACAGCTCCAGCCACAGAGCTGTCTATCAGGGCATCAAATAGCAATACGTTCAGCCAGAGTTAGAACAACACATCTTCAAAACCAACTGAGCACACCCTGCAGGTATCCTTTGTTTCTAGGTATTTCTGAAAGCTCTCCTCTCTCTCTCTTAACCCTTTCAGGTGCTGCACATCCAGCACAGATGGAGGACTTGCACTCAGGCATGCCCTCTGCCTGGCTCAATGTGATAACTCTATCAAAAATAACGTGGTCAGCAGGTCCAGGGAAGGGATTGTCCATTTGTGTACACGGCACTGGTGAGGCCACACCTCGAGTCCTGTGTCCAGTTCTGGGCCCCTAACTACAATAAAGACATTGAGGGCTCAAGAAAGTCCAGAGGAGGGTAATGGAACTTGGGAAGTGTCTAGAGCACAAGTCTGATGAGGAGCAGCTGAGGAAGCTGGGGGTGTTTAATCTGGAGAAAAGGAAACTCAGGGGGGACCTTCTGGCTCTTCACAACTCCCTGACAGGAGGGGGCAGCCAGGGGGAGTCGGGCTCTGCTCCCAGGGAACAGGGACAGAGGACAAGAGGAAATGGCCTCGAGCTGTGCCGGGGAGGTTCAGGTTGGGCATCAAGAATTTCTTCATGGGAAGGGCTGTCAAGAACTGGAATGGACTGGCCAGGGAGGTGATGGAGTCCCCATCCCTGGAGGTGTCCAAGAAATGACTGGAGGTGGCACTCGGTGCTCTGGTCTAGTTGACAAGAAGATCATCAGTCAAAAGCTGGAGTAGATGATCTCAGAGATTTTTTCCAGCCTAAATGATTCTGTGATTCTATTTCCATTGTGTAGGCAGGATTTTCTTTTCAGCTTTAGCAGGACTTTGTCTGCTCATTTCCCACTGCTGTGTGTTGTAAGCTGAAAGAGGAAAAGGAAGGGAGGTAGCACTTTAATGGGGAGTGATATGCAAATTCCAGGCATGGTATCTGTACTTTTGTGAGTTCTCTGCTGCTTATGAAGTATAACATAAAAATGCTTCCATAATGGTAACTGAAGGCTGGAAAAAAGGGATCTAAAAACTACCATATTCTTGGGATAAAAAAAAAACTAAGGAACCTTTTGACCGGGTCTTTGTTGCTTATAAAGTTATAAATAATCTAAATTTCTAGCCAAAGCTCTAGCTAGGTCAGAGAAACTTCCACCTAGAATAAGATCTTTGATTCTTAGAGCTCGGGGGCATCTAGATCTGCATGTGGGCTCATTTTTAGCAAAAACCTGAATTTAGCTCAGAGCCCGCTCGTTTGGGATTGAGTTAGCTTGTGGTGACTAGCATGTATATATGTGTGCTACAGTAAGGTTTGAGGATGAAATTATCACACCATGGAGCCTCATCTAAATCAGGAACCTAAATTGGGAGCTACAGCCATCTGTGTAATCAATAGAAGCAGGTAGGCTCATCCAAGGGGGCTTCAGAGCAGCCGTGCCAGGAACTTCCCTGGACTCCATGAACAGTCAGCTCCCTGGGGTTAGGGGATGTGGGCACCCACTGGGGTGCCTGCTGAGGGACTCCTGTATTCTGTTTTCAAAGGACCAAAACAACATGAGCAACTCTAGGCTTGCACTGAGCAACTCTAGGCTTGCACTGGAACCAGGAATTGGAGAGTTTGAAGCACAAGATTTCTTCTGATTTAACAAATAACATCTTGGGTAATGATACTGAATTTCAGAGTTCTCTCTAGCAGAGTTCAATGTGTAGTCCTGATCAAATTCAGGATTAAATTCTCACTTTGAATGTGCACATCTGTTAATATTTTAACTCATCATATATCAGAATTCTCCAGATTTCTTGGCAAGTCATGCTCAGGATGAAGTCTTTCCAACTGTGTGTATTCAAGGATGTGTTTATATATATATGGGTATATACAAACACACATGCTCTAGACAGTGTGTAGGTGAGAATGTTGTTACAAGGAAAGATTATTCCAAATTATTTATCGCACGAGACAGTAGCAGTCTGATGCCTTGAGATTGCTTCAGTTGATTTTAAATGATCCTGTTGGACCAAAAAACTTCAATGTTTGCTCTGCCTTGGGCTTGCTTTAAAATTTACCGTTGAAAAAAATTCCAAGTTTTAGCAGCAGAATTTTGTCATGCCGTGAAATTCCAGGTTTCAGCAGCAGAATTTTGTCAAGCCGTGAGGCTCTGTCCAAAGTTGGTGATGACACAAGCCTGTGAAAGTCTCTGTTTCACTTTCATGGCCATTATGTAGGCAGTGAATCCCAGTGTCACAGCAGCAGCCAGCCTGGGCTGTCAGAGGAGCTGAGCTCAGCTGGGACCAAGCCACCTCCACTGCTGCAGCACGTGCTCAGCTACACATCCATGGACCTGCCAGAGCAGCTGGAGCAGGATGGTGAGCACCTCCTCACCCAATCTCCTCCCTGCACATCCAATTTCCCTTTCCTCCCTCCCTAGGCTGGCACCAACTGGAGCTTCCCCAGCAATCTAGGTGGGAAATGGGAAAAATTGGTGAGGTCTCCTGGCTGGAGACCTTATTTTCTGCAGACTTCAGCTCATATCTTGAAGCTCAAAAAGTAGATTTCTGTGCAGAGGTTAAAGCTTGTCAGGGAGGTGTGATTTGGAAAGCTTCAGCAGTTGTATGCAACATATTTCGTTTTTATCTTTTTTTTCCCCCTCCCCTTTAGAAAAGGAGGAAAGTTCATGCAAATTGCAAAGCCAAACATTGACACTTAAGGCCAAATTCGGGTTGTCCCTCCAATCACACTTCTGCCCTCTTGTGTGAATGCCCTGTGATACACTTTTGAACTGCAAAACCTTGGGCTGGTTTTCCCTCTTTGGTACAGATGATGGACACACAGCAGGACAGAATTAATGGGCAAGCTGAAAACTGGTATTTCCTAACTTTGAAATGCTTGATTTTAACCTTTTTCTCCAGATGTTTTTTGAATGTTTTTTCTCCCCAGTGTTTCTGTTGTTACTGATTTCAGAAAAAACACTAACTACATCTGAAAAGAGGTAGCTCATGCAGCTTCTCTGAAGTTACTGGTTTTTATCAGGGATGAATTTTGCCCATTGCATCTAATGAATTGTATATTCCAAAATCAATATTAATAATGCCAGGTTCTCTTTTTAAATAGACTGTAGACATTCATATAGTCTGTGTAAAGTTCATATGAAATGATACTTGCCTATTCTTTATTCATCCTTTTGTTTAATAAATAATCCTTCAGCCTTTGGTTGGTTTCTGGGATTCTGTGGACATCTGTATTTATCATTTAGGAAGCCATCATCAATGAATCTTTCTCTCCTCAAATTTTTGTCAGAAAGCCCAGGGTTTTCAGGATTATTGACTGCTTCTCATTGAATTTGGGGTTTGCTTTTGTGGGTTTTTTAATATATTTGTCACTTACTCCATTGGTGAGTTTGCAGTTTATCAATTGAGAAAAATGTACAGCATGGTTAAGGCACTGAGAAAGAAAATCAACCATGCATTTGCTGAAACTCTGCATTTGCTGCAAGGCACTATTTCATCTGGGGGATATGAGTGACTCACAGAGGTTGGAGGGACTCATAATTTCCATAGTACAGCCCTGTTTGCTAGGATTTTCTGACTTTTTTATTTATCATTAGAGGCATCATTACACAATGTGGAAGAAAAAAAAAAATCTAGCCTTCATAATGTGCTTTCCTGATTGTAAATGGGGCTGGATATCCTGTGCTAAAATGTCAGGTTAGATCCTTTGTAAACTCTGAAGCCTGCTCTCAGAATAGAACACTTCTGGAGTGTATTAAATCGGTGTTAATTGAGAAACACATATGCCAATGACATTTTAAGCTACGCTAAATAAAACCAAACCTTTAGCAGGTCCCTATCACAGAGAGATCCTGAGATTTCACTGAACCTGCTGCTGCCGTCATCTTTTTTCCATCTATGCATATGTTGCTTGCAATGATATATGGTAACTCCTGATGCAAATACCACTCATGCTGTTACAGCTTAAAAGGCCCAGAAATAGAATGCAAACACAATGTCTGGTTTTTTCTTCTCCATGTTATAAAAACCTATGACCAACAGCCTAAAGTTTGATTCCTTTTCCCTGCAGTTTTCACACCAGCTGACTTCAAAACATACGTTTCACGCTGCGAGTCATAAAAAATTCATAATTTCTTTCTTTTTTTAGGGGGACTGATTCTGCAAGTGTCTCAGGGTTCTCTGGCTCCTGCCACAGGTCAGCACCTCAGGAAGGGTCCCGTCCTCAGGTGACCCAGTGCCCAGTGCATGCACTTACGCCCTTCCCCGACGTGGCTGGCCCCTGCATCAGGCCAGAACGCGTGCTTTATCTTAAGATAAACAAAGCCAATTGAAAAACACAAAGCAAAATTGGGGTTGAAGTCCCAATTGTGTCAATAGACTCATGGGATGTGGCAATATTTTGTTGCACATTTGGTTTGTTCCAGAGAAGAAAGGGCAGCCCTGGACATTCAGTGGTGAAATCCTGCTCCAATGCAGCCACACCAACGCTGCGTGGCTTTGCAGGACGGCTCTTGTTAGAACAGCTGTCTTCTGCTGCACGTTAGGGCAAGAGGTCAAGAGCCATTTATGAAGTCTGGTGCCATTGAGCTGGCATGATACGGCTGCAAATGAAACTCTCACTGGCAGCTCATTGATTTCCAAGCCACAATAGCTTTTCCACTCAGTAACTTTTTGTCTTTGACCCATACCACCCCCTCCAAAACAAAAAAAAAACCCCACAGGAATCCATCCAAAAAACAAACAAAAAGACCCAACCAAACAAAACCCCCAAAAAACAAACAAAAAAACCCACAAGAATTTTTCCTCAAATAGCTCATGCGCTTTTTTTTTTCTGTCCCTAGACAAGCAGAAATACTTCTGCAGGTGTTTTGTACTGCTAGAGTGCACTGTAGAGTCACTCTTGTGAGAAGACAGTTTGTGACCATCTCCTCACTATGTCCTGAACATGCTGAAGTTTTTTTCTCTCACTGCCTTTATGAGCATAGCTAAATGGACACAAGATCCTTGAGAGGAGTTTGGTGTCTGTAACACCCAGGTGCTGGTACTTTTAGCTAAAACTACTGAAGGTACTTTTAGTGGAGAGGAGCAGGGAGGTTTCTTTCCCCAGTAAGTCACAGGACCTGCCTGAAAGGGCAGTGAGGGGAATGTTCCTCTCAGGATGGGTGCACAAATTGCTGAGCTGTTGCAAAGTCCTCCTTATCCTCCCGTGGCCCCCAGTACATCCTGATTTCTTTTTTGTACAGTTTCGTAAGTTCATTATGCATGATGCAAATCTTCTTTCCAGCTTATGCTTACTCCTGGTGTTTCAGAAAAGGCCTTGGGTTGTGGAAGCTCTGGTAGAACTGCATCAGTGGCAATGTGTCATCACGTGGGACATGCACAACTGGTAGCTTTGCTCCGGGTCTCAGTAAGCTGGGTATTGGCCTGTGGTGTCTGTCAGGAGCAAGGACTGGAGTTTATGGTCCACCATTATCTAATAAAAGGAAACTGATGAAACCATTTAATTTTTGAAGTGGTATCTCTCTTCCAAGCCTTCTCTTGTGTGAGAAGTACTAGACTGCGTTTGGTAGTTCCTAATTCAGTACATGTATTTTTCAGGTCAGTCCTGTTTTCCTGTTCTTTTTTGTTGTACCCAGCGCAGTGCATGTTTTCAAAATGAATATGTGCCCTACAAAGATGGCAGCACCCGTGTTTGTATTTTGCAGGTGAGAAAACGCAAAGCCATTTTATTAACCCTGGGCTGGGGACACCTCAGTGACAACTCTGTAGGTACAGCACTCAGGCTCTGCAGATTTTAGCAGAAAGTATTATGTCCTGTCTGTCTGCTTGTCCATCTATCTCACAGACCTACATGCACGCTGGAATAGCTTGGGGAAGGTCAGAGGGAGTTCAGGATCTCAGCAAAACGGGTCAGTTTTTGTGTGAGTGCATGTGTTGCTCCAGCTCACTGATGAGGCGTCTTGGCAGGACGTCCCGACTTAGAGACAGCCGCGTCCGTTCAGAGGACACGAGCGCCCTTCTTGTGAAACACGGTCAAGAGTTATTTGCCAGAGGTGACTTTTTTATGGCTTTCCTGATGATAATGTTGCCTCGCAAATGACGGCTGGAAACCTGCAGATATCTCCAGCGATTCCGCTGGACTGGCCGCAGATAAGCGTGGTATGCACAGTGGGGCCAGAGATTTGGGACATCTGTACATTGGCACACGTTGTCAAAGAGGGAAGCAGAGTGTGTGCAATGGGGCTGAGGGGGCTGGAGCATCTTAGGGTGGGAGTACACGTGTGCTGGGGCCACCCAAACAGCTTGGAGGTGTTTCACTCTGTGACCTTTTGGTGCCCAGCACTCTCTTCCAGTTTCAAGAAGGCTTTTGTAGGTGAATTGGAGATTCATGCCCCCCCACACTGAGGATTGAGTGGCTGGTCTGTTGCTGGTGTCCTGTGCTTCGGAGCCATCAGGGGGAAGGGAGCTGTGGGGTTTCCAGCAGCAGCCGTGGCTCCCAGAGTGAGTGTCCGGCAGGAGGAAGCCCCTGGCAGGGTTAGGGACCAGAGAGTCTCTCCCAAGGCAGGTCAAAGGGTGAGTTTACTGTTTACAGAATCGGTAAATAGGTAATTATTCAGCCTGGCAACAGGCAAAACACCACACAGGGTGTAAATCTTGCCAATTCAGCGTTTTCTGGCCAGGAATGGATTGGAGATCTGAGGATCCCTTGCAGTAGCAAAGGGGAGCTCTCTGCACTTTAAAAACCTTTTAGGGTCATTGTATGATGCCATGGAGCCATTAAGGAGCCCTCACGTGCCAGAAGCAGTTTAACAGGCCCAGTGTTGGGCACTTAATTGTGTCAATAATTATTCACGCATTAGCACCAGCTCCTCCTGAAAGTGTGTACTGCAGTGACTCATTAAGTTATTACTGGTATTCATTACCAGTTATTAGCCTTTTTTCAAAGTGTAAAATTTATGTTTTATAGAAAAATATTTCTAGGAGTGCCACAGCTTTGCTCTACTCCCTGCTTGGTGCAGAGGAAAACAAGACTATATGGAGATGAAGCAATATTTTTTTTGTCCAAATAGAGGCCCTCAAATTAGAAAGAGTCCCGTGCTTTTTATTCTTCTTTTCCCCACAGTGGGTTTTACATACTTTAAATTGGGGTAGGAGAAAAGCCTGGCTTTGGCTGTCAGTCCTGTGTGTGTAAGTGCTATTTCCTGGTATCATGAGGGAGAAAGATAACCAGTGTTTTTTGATTAATCAAGTGTTAATGTATATGCAGCTGTCTTTATGTTAAATGCGTCACGGTGCACTTTGTTTCTTTAAATGCTGATCATTTACAGTGAGCATGTACAGTATATGTGCCTGGAAGGAGAGCAATTGTTATACAACTCTTTAATCCAAACCATGATTAAAACCCCTTTTGTTCCCCCCTCCCTGCATTACTCCAGCCTATCATCTTCTCTGAGAAATCATTTGGCAAGTAGAAACGTGTGTATTTTAAGAGAATAACTCCTTTTTAAGCATCAGTTTTGCTTTTGTTCTGCTTTTAGAAGTTAGTTTTTTTACATTTCAATATACAGCGCCGTTCAAAAGGCGTAGGAGGGTCATAGCCATTTTTTGAGTGAATAAGGTATAATTGAAATATGATGTATGCAGATATCATCACTTCCACAGCAATTATCCGGATTGTTTGTTTAGTGGGAACATACTTTCAAGTAGGGGTTGGTCAGTGGCAATCATGTTGTGTGACGCAGCTGAGAGAAATGACAAAGAATATGTAAAGTCTCACACTGTGAAATTTCACATTGCACTGAGTGTGTACTGGGGGGAATCATTAGGACTTTCCAAGGTGAGGGCCGTGGCAGTTTCAGAGAGAAATGTAAAGGAGGACAGGGAGGCTGGTGCTTAGATCTTGGGGAGAGGCTGGGGTTTGGCATTCTGTTTCATGTGGAGACCAGCAGTTAATGTGGTCTTGTTGAAACTTGAAACAGCTCTATTAGCAGCTTGATTGGGGAAAGGAGAGGAGACCAAGAATAAACAAAAATGTGCGGTCTGGAGATGGGCTTAATTGTGCACAATGCATCTTGCCTCTGTGCAGCTTATTCTAATCACTCCAAATGGCAACACGCACACTCACACACACAAATTTGATCTGCTCAAGCAGATAAAACTGCTATGTGTATAATACTGCCAGGCTAGGAGGAAAAAAAAAATGGACATCTGTTTAACAATTCTCTATTGTAGACAGGATCATAGAAACACTGTTGCCTGCCTGTCGTGTTCAATCAAAATGAATAAAACGTGGATTTAAAAAAAAAAAAAAAAAAAAAAAAGAGAGAAAAAAAATCAGGCAGAAGACCACCTCAAAGTATTTGCTTACACTATTTTTTTTTGTTTTAATTTCAGCAGCAAATGAGGAAGGGGAAACCCAGGGGCAAGAGGAGCTTTCAGGAACAGTGAAGAGAAGATATTTGTTTTGTTTTGGTATTTATCCTCAGTACAGCCGAGAGAGGCGAACAGCAGTCGGAACTAATTGTAGCTCACTCAGGAAAGTCTTCATTAGCACTTGCCACACATGGTTACCAGATGTGCCGAAGAAGGGGTGGGAGGAGGGAGGAAAGGGTATGTGGAGAATGGGCTACATACTTAAACCTAATAATCTGTCTTTTGTTTTCAGGTCTATTGTGTTGGGGAGGGGAAGAATGGGGAGAGGGAGAAATCCTGGCTGCTTTTTGATGCAGCCAGTTCCTACTGGATGAATGGCATTCCTTGTCTTGCAGCCTCCTCCAAGGGAGGAAGAAGCCCTCAATCATGGCCAAGTAAAGAGGGATTCATGTATTTATTTATTTCTTTATTTAAAGGCTGTCAGTGAACTATTATTCCACTGAACTCGGCTGAAAGTATTTGGATAACAAAACTGCCTACTATCTTTCTGGCCAGCTTGTGAATTTGAGCTGAGGTGGGGATTTTGTGAGCTTATGGGCTCCCAGAGTATCAGTGGGGATGTAGAACTTCAGTAGCAGCAGCAGCAGCATCTCTGCTCACTTGTACTTTGCCAGAGAGATGTAATCAGGGAAGCCAAGTTCAGCAGGAAGGTAACAGCAGCTCTGTGGTCCTGTCAGTCACCCTGAGGTTGTCGCCTTGGTCAGATGTTTAACCTTCTGCCTGTTGCTATTAAAACAAATTAAACAGATCTTCCATGCGCGGTGGCTGTTGCTGCTGCAGACCAAATCTTGGCCTCGCTGCCCACAGAGATGATTTTCACAGGAGTCACTGTTAATTTTACTGCAGATGTTACCAGAAATTTTGCTGGCTGCTCCTTAAGAAAGAAGCATCCTCCTTTTTTTTGAACTGGTCATCTCCAGGGGGATCCTGTCTCATCCCTGCCATCTCCCCCTGTTTCAGCAGCACTGCACCGTTTTTCCCCTCTCAGTCCCCACGATGTTCCCGCAAGGTGAACGTTTTTCATATTGCCGTTGTCTGTGCTTGGACATCTCCTTTCCTCCTGTACACCCCTCTTCATTCCAGCGGTAGGAGAACATCACTGTGTCTGGACGACAGGGCTTAGATGACTCTCCAAGCTCTGAATAATCAGGGCTGAAGGTTTAATTATGGCACTACACATGATATCCACAAGATTTGTCACTCTGGTCATGTGAGAGAACAGCACTAGATGAACTTCTACTAATTAAGCACTCTGTTTCTCTTCCTTCTCAAAACTGGAAGAAGGTATAAATGTGGGAAATCACTTATGTTAATGCGAAATAGAGACATTTTTGGAATCTTAAATAATCTGAGTTGAACCTAAATCTTTGTGGCTCTGGCCTTGATTTATCCAGCTCAGTTTGCCAGTCTGTAATCTCATCCTGCTTTGGAGCCTGGAAATGTTCTTGCTCACAATCTCAAAGCGGAGCAGATGTTGCATAAATAGAAAATAGGTTGTGTGCACAACCTAATCTAAGCACAGGGCACAGAAGGAGGTTTGGATGAATGTAAGCTAATCAGGGCACAGATCTGCTATACTTTGGGACTTAGGACCAAATTTTTTTCCGGCTAGATTCTACTTGGCAGATCCCAAATATGCTATTCACATTTTCCCACTGCATGGCTTGTGGGTTTTTTAATTTTTTTGAGAATAAAGTAATACCTGTCAGCTCAAGCTAACCAAGCAAATGGCTGGTAAGAATTGATCTATTCCATCCTTTCTTCCATGTTTAACAGACTTCTCCAGCCGGTGATGTTATTCCAGGCCCACATTTATCAAAATTCAGAAATTCATCTTTTAGATTCACTCAAAGGAATTAATAAAGACAAATCCCTTAGCTGACTTAGTTGTATCTACCTTTCCTACTGTAGGATGTAGTCTCCTTCAACCTGAGCATATGGCTTCAATAAAATATCTTTATTAATTATCAAAAAGGCCCAAGGAGAAATTTTATAAAACCCCAGCCTACTTACCACCCCATTTTTCCCATAGCTGCTATTGCATCAGTTGTTTTCTTTATAAAATTAAGTGCCATATTTGCAATTTTTTATAGTGCTATCCCAAATTATTTACACAAGAATGAATTGTGATTGTGCCAACGTGTATTATGTAGGGACAATGTCTCTGCTTACAATATTTCATGTTTAGAAAACACAACACTGCAAACATGATGTTTCTGCCAAGTTTTCTTTCTTCTGGAGATGCATATATATATATATACATACATATATATATATGTATGTATGTATGTACTTTTTCAAGTGTTTCCCACAGAATGAGTTTCGTGTGTAAATGTTATTGCCTTCATGGTGAAACCACAGCCATGCACAACAGGTATCAGCTGGTTTTCATAGTCAGGTATTCCACAGATATAGTAATTAAAGTTTGGAAAGGCTATCGGTGACTCGGATGCCCGTGCTCCCCACTCAACAGGTTTGCATTTACTTGGGGCTTCAGCAGAACTTATTAGTGCTTTCAGAAATGTGACACACTGAATGTAATTTTAAGACATTCTTTGTATTATTAACATAATCTTTAATTATTATAAGTTAATTATTTTTTAAAAGGTATCAACTTGGAAAGCAGAAAGATCAGATTTATTTCCTGCTTTTTGTGTGTTTCCGTGCTGAAGTCAAGGTTTCAGGCAACGAGGCAAATATTTTTATGCAGATGCAAAACTAATCAACCAAACATGAAAATACTCCTATGGGGTTTCCTGGAGGCCTTGCTGGGGATACTGCAATGCAAATAATACATAATGCAAATAATAAATAATACAGTATAAGTATTGTAAGACAGGAGGATTCAGCTAGGGATGGAACATATTGGGTGGTCCGTGTGAGCTGGTACTACCATCCTTTTTATGATGCTCAAAATCTTGTGGTTTACTGCCTGGATATTCTATCAGGCTTTTTTTACTCTCACAAAGTTCTTATATACTGTGCTCCACTAAAATGCATGTTTCCTCACAGATGATGTCATTTAAGCAGAAAAGAATTGTAAGTCCTTCTTTGGCCTCCTGTAATTTTTTCCTCTGTAGCTGGCTGAGCTAGAGCTACTTCTCTTTCCAGTATGATCTATATAAGTAATCAATATGATTAGTTTTATCAGCACATCAGCAGTACTCTGTGTAATTAGTGAGCACCCAGCACTATGCTAATGCTACACAATGGTCACACAGAGCACCATTTTTCTCCCTGCAATTTGCCACTTTTCCACTACAAAGCAAGTGACCGACTGGATAGGCAGGGGACTTCCATTGTAACGGTAGGAAAATCAAGGAGAGCAAGTTTACTGGGGAGAGTACAAATAGCTTTTCCCAGGTAATGACTTGAAGATAGATATGCAGTGCAGCAACACGAGGTCCATCTTTTTGTCGCCTCCAAGTGAGGCTGCCATGGCATTCTGTCCAGGGGGAGCAGAGGCTGCTCACGGGCAGGCGCTGCACAGGAGGTTGCAGCCCGCTTTGTTTGCACCATGGAAGCAGAGGAGCCTGTTGCTCCCAGCCTGCTCTGAATTCCAGTCAGCTCCCAGCACTTACAGTGGAAAGTTTCCAGAATGGTTTGGGACTCTGTTACCTTCTCTTGTTGGGTCTCGGCTCAGACTACAGCAAGGCAAGGTGGAAACTGAGGTTCAAAGAAAGTAAAGTAAAGAATAAAAAAAAAGTAAAGTATAAAGTAAAGTTCAAAGAAAGTGAAGTATGAAACACCTTGGTAGATATACCTCACACCCCCCCTTTTTTTTTTCTTTCTCCATCCCTAAATCTGCTGAGAAAGATATGGGATCAGATTGATATATTGGAGTGATCCATATCTTTTTAATTTTTATTGACTGGGCATTTGCAGTTTCATCGTACACAGTGGAAGAAACATAACTATGAAATGGGAAGCATTCCCAACAGAGTAAGTTTATTTTTATTTTGTTTTACTTGATTCTGTTTCAGTGGCAAAACAGATTAGCTTCCCAACACAATGTCTGCAATTTTATCATAAAGCTTACAATATGTAACATGTCTTGCAAAGCCCTATTACGAGATAACATGAATGTGTAAGAATCTCTGCCTCCACTTAGGAAAAAAAAATACCCTTTTGGTACAAGGAATTGCAGTGAAAAACTTGAAAATCTGACATGGGGGCACCCTAAAGAAGTAAGAGAAAGATAAAACAAAAGGATCTCAAATGGATTAGAAGGCATTTGTGTATGGTTTAGGGTCTTTTTTTTTTTTTTTTTTTTTTTTTTTTTTTTTAATTAGCATTGTTATTCATGTTAAATCTTAGGACTTTAAGTCTGGACTGATAACTTTTGGGTACTTGGGAGGAGTGGTACCTAAAACATCTTTCATACTCTCTTCCTAAGTGATTTAGTTTCTCCCCTGCCAGAGCAGTGTGCTTGGTCTTTCCCTTTCCCTAGGCTCTTAGGTCCTGGCAGGGCTTCCTTCCTGTCACTATGGAGGTCCTGGCTTCTCCCTGATCCCAGTAAAACCAAGGTGTCTGGCAGAGCAAAACACTTCTAGTCCTGCTTTCCCCTGTCCCCCAGCTCAGCCTCCATCATTTCCCTGGGTGTCGATTCTCTTCAGTTGGATTTGGCTCTGGGAACAGCGAGTTGTCTGAAGAGTCAGCTGTCTTTAGCATTACACTTTAAGGAGAACAGAAAGCAAATGACACAGAGTATAAAGTAAGTATTTAAGCAAACATTTTAATCTCACTTGGGGCAGTTTGACAAAATAATGACAAAGTACCGTGTTCAAATGTGTCTGCACACCATCACTGTCATTCTCATTTGCTTGAGCATCCCTGGAGATATTTAAAAGGAGGTTGGATGTGATGCTTTGGGATGTGGTTTATGGTGAACCTGGCAGCATTATGATAATGGTTGGACTCAATGACCTGTGAGGTCTTTTCCAACTTAAAAGATTCTGGGATTCTCTGATTTTAGGGATGACTGTGCTTGTGATTGGCACCAATCCTCAGCTCGTGGCAGCTGCGTGTGTGCCCAAGCCTCATTGTTCTGCAGATCCCACTGGTTTTAAGAGCAGCTGCTGCAGGTGACTGTGTATCGGCTGTTACACAATATGAGCAGCAAGGTCTCAAATGCTAATTCTTCTGTTTCACCTGAAGGCATGGCTTGCCAAATTTCAGCCTGTTTCTGATCTGTGATGGAGCAATAAAATCAGTAGTGCTTTCTGGAGATGAGGCCATGCTGTAATCCAAACCAGGAAAAGAAATCGTGCTCCAGCCTGGCTTGCATTAATTTCAAATTCTGTGCAAAAGTTTGAATAGATTTTTCTTTTCACCGGACAATGCAACCATGACGTTTTTTCATCAAAAGGAAAGAAGCGGCAGCCACAGTCATTTACATCAGCGCACTGTCAATTCTTTGTACCACTGGTGAATTTGAAACAACATTAAAAATAAAAAACCCCCAAAACAGAATAAACCCAACCAAAAAGTATTTGACTACAGGGACAGTAATTTCTCGGTCACTTCTTGACTCCTGTGAACAAATTTCCTCCAGTTTAGAAAATTCAGAGTTGTTTCCATTTTGATAAGAATGGAACATCCATTCTACAGACAATAAAAGCTGTTTAAACCTGTTAAATACTATGAAATAGATGTGTACAGCTAATTAAGGTATGTGTTGAATAGTAATTATGTCATCCTGAGGGATTTACAAATAGAGTCTAGTTAAAATTTGATTCAATCTTCTATCATTCACAGAAGGTGCAAATTATTATTCATTTAACGTGCTCTGATTTCAGTTCTAAAGGTAATCCAGAAAAAAGGGAGAGGGATTTCTGTTTTATCAGCATTGTTTAAGAACTAAGATCCCTTAATTATCTCACTGTACCAAGAGTCTGCTACCCAACTCACTGAGGCAGTCATTCAGCTTTGAAACTAACAATTTACCCTCCAAGCAAAGAGAGATACAAGGAAAAGTGTTTAGTCAGCAAGCAAATACACCAAATTGTATGTTTTGGCTTTTGTTGGTGTTCGTGTTTCAGAGCTGCGCAAATGTGAGTCACTTACACAATGCCTTTCAATCAAAGGCATCAAAGCAAAGGAGACAGATTTCACAGGAAAATAAAAAATATTAAAAAAAAAAAAAAAAGGCAAAGGTGAAATTATATATGGGATCCAGTTCTTTTAAGCTTCTGGAATCTCTTTCCAGGCATATATAACATGAATAGACTCTTAGTCTTACTCCTTTTTGTAATATCTCAACATAGTAATGAAGAATTAGGTAAGATTCCTGATAACTTTTTGAAAGTATATTACAGATTCTTTTACAAGGAAGTTATTGCTGTGTCTCTATATTTATAACAATAATTGGCAATCCCCATAATTACCATTACAGTTGGCCAGAAATTAAAAGGGAAAAAAAGAAAAGTTTCATGAAATATTTTTGTGTCTTGGAATGAAAGCTGTACCTTTCAAGGAGATTATGTCTTGCCCTGCTTAATGCCAGCCAGTACTGAGGAGCAGCCACCTCTGAGAGGGAGAGCAGCAGCTACCCAGCAACTCTCAGGAATCGTGTGCAGTCCTATACGTTGAGCCTAAACAAAGGTGCTGGACTTCTCTGGAAAAAATTATCCAGATGTAAAACCTAATTTGCTGTGTCCTGATTTTATCTTTCTAATGGAAGTGGCATTTTGGTAAGGTGAATAGAAGAACCCACATTATCTTTGGTTGGTTGGCTTGGTTTCCTTTGGGATAGAAAAATGGGCTTGACATAACTGGTTTTCTCTGCACATCCCATCATATTTAATCTTTTGACACAGCTGCTTGCTTGCAGTACAGTTTGGAATACTATCCACTGAAAAACTGGTTGCTTGGAATCTAGCAGAGAACTACCATATTTATGCATAACTTTTTTTCATGCAGACTCTTAGAGTGTTTAATAGGGGTGGCAAACACTGTAATAGAAGTGGAAAGTGGTCCCAGTTCTTAGCAAGATAAGAAAATGTTGTTTCTTATCTGTGATTTGAAAAGAGATGAAGGGTCAGCGAGGTAAAGATATGTGAAAGCTCTTGCACACTTGGTAGGAGCTACAGAGGAGGAATATCTCTCACTGGTGGCTTGTTTGAGTGGAAGGGAAGAAAAAGAGGCAGCTCCTAAGCAGAGGGAGAGGATTAGAAAAAATGTCAAGTAAAATCAGGGAAATTTGTTGGCTTCTTTGCTTAAAGACACAGATACACAGCTCCGAGATGATTACCACAAAGAAAAGAGCAAGTCAAGCTGAGGGCAGTTTTCAATGCTGGCCTGTTGTTGATGCTTTGGGATTTATAAACATTTGTAAATCTTTGGAGATAGCTGAGAGCAGCAAGGAGAGTGGGATAGGCTCTAAACCACCTTCAGTTTTGAGGGATCGCATGGGAATCCAGGGCAGTCTGCTGGTCCCCAGGTGTAGCTTACCCAGGGCTTGCCTTGTCTGCCCACCTGCCTCAGCGGAGCTGTGTCAGAGAGGGAGGCAGCTGTGCTCAAAGTGGAGGGGGGAATATTTTAGGCTCTGCCTGTCCCATCGGGCGTAGCTCCTTGGAAGTTCTCAGAGCACTGTGTGCAGGAGCTATGACAATGGGCAATGTTCGATTGCAAAACTTAGAATGCATGTGCCAAACTGGCTGGTAGGGGCTGGTTGGGTCTGCAGCCACTTAAATAAATTTTTCTCCTCCTCATCCTCAGCAGATCTGTAGGTTCTCATTTGATGTGGCCACAGGAGCTGCTGGTTCTTGGACTAGGAGGGTGCAGATGCCCCAATATCTACCGGTCTCTACCTTCTTCTGTAGGAAGCAGAAGAGAGTGCTGAAATGCCTTTTTTTGTGGCATTACAACAGCAGTGGATGTATTTAATCACTTTTTCTTAACACATCAGCTTTTGCCTTGTGTTTATTTGCACACAGTTCACCAGTAAGTGCATGTCCTGTGTTGAGAGGAATAATGTCATCTCTTGGACCTGGGGACTAGGGCCATGAAATGAGAGCCTAAAAAACTCCTGAGTGCATGCTAAATAGAGAGGAAGTCCTATGAGGAGTAGCTGAGGGAGCTGAGGTTGTTTATCCTGGAGAAAAGGCGGTTCAGGAGGACCTTACCACTCTCTACAACCCTCTGCCAGGAAGGTGTAGCCAGGTGGGGGTCAGGCTCTGCTCCCAGCAACCGGACAAGAGGACATGGCCTTAAACTACACCAAGGGAGGTTCAGTTTGGACATCAGGAGGAATATCTTGACAGAATGATTTGTTAAACATTGGAATGGACTGTCCAAGGAGGTGGTGGAGTCACCATCCTTGGAGGTGGTCAAGAAATGACTGCAAGTGGCACTTAATGCCATGGTTGAATTGACAAGGTGGTGATCAAAGGTTGGACTTGGTGATCTCAGAGGTCTTTTCCAACCTAAATGATTCTGTGACTCTGTCACTCTTGGAGATAAAACATATTTGCTCTTGAGTAATTAGAATACATGAGAAATGTGTGACCAGACTTTTCCCCATTAGACTGAAGGCTACAAGTTTAACTAGTTTTAAACATGAGCGGGAAGGGAAAGCTTGTCCTCCTATTATTCTTACTGGGATATGTGCACAATTTTCCTGCTTCGATGAGTACAGGGGCTAAAGCTTTGGAGCTGCACACTTGAAACTTTCATTTTATTTTGCACTGCAGAGTGGAAGTAGCTAAAGTAACTGGTAGTGCACATAAGTTAATTTGTTGCTGAGCTTCTAATAGTACCAGATTTCAAAAATTATGCTTACATTTTAGAGCTGGTGGAATGCTTGAGAGATTTATTTCCAACAGAATTTGCATTTCATGTAATTTGGATTTTGTGACGTGGTATAACAAAGGCAAAAGGGTTTTGGCGTATGTGACTCTCCTTTTCCATGGCACAATAGGTATTTCATCTTAATTTTTGATTGCATGCTAAGAAATCAATATGTAAAACATGAGAGAACAGATACTTAAAAGGAAAGCATGAGAGAAGTTGAATAGTCGTGTACTGGGTTAATGTTTAAAACTGGAATATTTCTGAATGGGAAAGGGCTTCAGAACTGGGCAATTCACAAACCACTCCTTCCCCTCCAACAGCTAATTCAGAGGCAGCACGTGTGTGAGCAGCCCCGTGGAAAGAGGACCAAGTGTAGTTTGTGACAGAACTGAATGGAGATGATCCCAAGCTAAAGTCAAAACAGGATCTTCTTTTAAGTTCACCGAGTGACCTGCAATTTTATTCCAGCGCCTAACACAGGTAAGAGACTTCTACAGAATCTGCATCTGTATTTCCCAAGGTGTTTTACCATATCAATCATAACTCCTATTTTTCATTGCCTTCGGGTTTGGAAACTACTGGGACCAGGGGGACATGCTCTGTCTCTGCTCACAGGAGGGACAGTATCTTTAAGATCATGAAAACTGAGGGCTGCCTTGCTCCCTTATCATTTCATGCAGGGTGCAAACAGCAAGAAAATATGGGACTTTATGCTTTGTGGCTTAGTTTTGGTCAGAGATAGGTTTTCAGAGCAGTAATATCCTTCTTCCTCAGCTGACATCCCCAAAAAACCTCTGCATTAAGACGTAGGCAGCACCCTGAATGCATCCCAAACATCCTGTTTTACACCCCCACCGCCAAGAGCTGTTTGTTGTAAGTGCCTGTGTGGTGCAGAATGCAGCACAGCGGTTCGTGGCTTCTGCTGCTGCCACAGAAACCCCCCCCAAAAATGAGGAGCTGCCTCTGCAGCTGCACGGGCAGCGAGAGCCAGGGTGCTTCCATGGGACAGCAGGCACAAAAGCCTCTTTCCCAGAGATACTGTCCTGTCCTGGCTTCAGATTATTCCTTAATCATTAGCCCTAATGAAGGGCTTTTGTCATATTGGGAGGGGGGGGACGGGGGAGGAAAAAGAAAAAAGAAACTGGGAAAAGAAAAAGAAAAGAAACAGACAAGAAGGAGAAAAGATGGGGAATAGCTGGGATTATCTCAGTGCTGTCTCTCAGGTCCAGTGACAACACGACTACAATGGGTAGCTTTCAGGACTGCATATGGTCTTCCTTCCGAGGGAGTTGATTAAGCGACTCCGGATGAAATTGAAATCCTGTGATTTGACCTTTGTCTGGCCTGGGAGGACTGCAATTCGCATAACAATTTCCTTTTGTTCTTTGTTTGGAGTTATTAATCCAACATGAGCCTCGAATTAATCAGGGGTAGTGCGTTGTTACATTTCTAATTCACAGCTCCACTGCTTGTGTCTTTTTTAATTAAGGCCGAATGATAGCAGGCCTTAGCCCCTGATTGCAACACTTACTAACCACACATTGAGGGATGAAGAGGCTAAATAGGCAGAATGAGATTACTTCAAGGTTTCACTTAATTGTTTTCTTCCTTTAACTAAAGAGCACTGAATGAACATTGTTAATGCCAGCCTGGGAGTATTTTTTATTTTTTCTATATGTGTTATATGTGTGTGTGTGTGTGTGTGTGTGCAGGGTGGGGGAGGTTGGGGCTGGTGCACCAAGGACTCGGAGCTCTAATGGCTCAAGGGTTTGTAAAACTGAAGCCTTTGGTTATTGATTTAAACCATTCCTCCCACCTACCCTGGGGGGCAAGGACAAGAGAAGGAGGAATGGAGTTGGAGAGCATTAAACTTAAGTTAGCTGCATGGATTTTCTTGTATCCTGTGTGAACCCATTGGTTTATGTAGTTTTTCTTGCTGTTTAGAACTGATTCAAGGTAGAAAAGGCAGGTAGATTGAAGGCTATCTGAGATGCTCAAGAAATGTGCTGAGACACACCAAGCTCCCCAAAGCAGGAGTGGTAATAACAAGGCGAGCCAGTTGTGTCGCACGTCAGGTTTTGCTCATACCGAAGGATGTTTGAGGCACTTTCAAATGCTGTTTATAAATTTGTATTGTGGGAGCCATTCAAGGCCACAAGGGCACAGGTGCTATTCCAGTGGAATGGTGTAGATGGTCTCAGACAGATTCATCCTGGATAACACGGTCTGTGCCAGACACTCAGCATGCTGGAAAAGAAAATATACTGAGTGCCCAGCCTTGCAACATTTATTTACACAAACAGTTCTGTTAACTTAATTTAAAAAAACATAAAAATAATGAAAGGGATAATAACAGGGTTCATATTACAGTTTTAGGCCCAGTGTTTTGATCTCCTATTGTGCAGTGCATAGGATAGGATTGTTGCGGAGAAAAAGTTAATATTTAGGATCCCAAATCTTCAGATGCTGAATATACAGAAATCCAGTTGAATTCAGTTTGTCCTGTGCACCTGCAATATCAGACAGAGCTCTGTAATTGTGGGAAACTAACTCTTACTGAGTTATTTCATCCATCCAAGGAGCTGGATGGATGGGGGAGCACTTGCTTGGAAGAGTTAATGTTTTCTGCGTAAAATGGCAAGCTGGTGTTGATCATACCAGGCTGCAGATACAGAGCTGCTGTTCTGACTCTGGCACAGGATATCCAGGGCAGCAACACTGTTCCCACTTTTCTGAATTCTCAATGTGTGGAGGCTGTTCCACACAGGATTATCTAAGAATGCAATGATAAAACCTTTGGATAGATTAAGCAAAACTGGGGTGTAAGCTCCACAGGAGAAAAATGTGCCAGGTAAAAAGCTTATTTCTGTGTTTAGAAATCTAAATTGTGAACTGGGTCTGCTTTTTCAGATGAGCCTGAAAGGAACAGGCTATATTCAGCCTTCCATAGAAACATATATAATATGTGGAAACAAAAAAACAAGCTAACACACAAATCTTTAGATCTGGCTTTCAGCTGGTGCAAAGAAGCACTAGTGACTTCTATGATCAGTAATGTCAACACAGGATTTACACTGAATTGGGTTCGCAGGTTCAAAGCCATTTTCTGCACTTTCCTGCTCTTTTCTTAGGTGCTGCCTGATCCTGTGTGTCAGCATACTTCTGGTAGATTGCCAGCTCCCGTGCTGGGAGAAGTCAATGGGATAAGAAGATGCTCAGCATTAGTTGGAGTAGGGCTGCCTGACAAGGAGTTCAAGTACCTTACACATTATTTTGTTTTTCAGAACCAGTTTTGATGCTGTTACATTAAATGACACCTTATTCTGCAGCTGAATCACACTTTGCATGGAGCAAATAGCACTAAGCATATGAGAATCTGGCCATCCATTACTTACTGTTGTTTATTTCTATTTAAAGACTGAATGCTTCACATTTGTTCACCTTGTTCTCTTTTTCCTAGAAATCTTTGCAGAGCAGGGTGTGTTTGTTTATAGCAGACACAATTCCAGAATTTAAATCTATTTTCAGTGCTGTTCTGTGTCTTAAATCTGCATGCTTCTTTTTTAAATTATTGTTTGAATGTTCACTGTCATTGATTTAAAGGTGTCACATTACACTTCTAAAGGCTCTCAGGATCAATGTGTACACCCACGTGTTTCTTATGTGAGTGTTTTGAATAACATCTTAAACCCCAAAGCCCAGTCTGTCCTGTCTCCTGTTTAAATCTCATGGCAGTTGTCATTTGAAGGGGTATGTTTGGGGTGCTTCTAAAACCTTCTTCTTTTCCTTATTCTTGTCCAGCATAATGTTCAGCATTGACGTATTCAGTAGCTCTCCTCAGTGAACTTACAATACCATTTTAGTGCTTTGAAATCCTGAAAGATGAAAGAAGTTGTACAAACAGATGGCAGTGGAATTAGAGTGCTTCTTGAGATGGTTCACCCTCGCTGTAAACTGTTTTGCAGGACCTTGCTAAAGCCAGGTACCCTGTTGGTAGTTTTCAGCAGTTGACTTGCTCTGTAGAATATGACATTACTGATTCCTTTCAATTATTCTGGGGACGAAGTTAGGCTTCTTGCCATACTCAGGAGCCAAAAGACCAGCTCAGGGTGTGTGATAATGCTTTTCCATCCTTGCCCCGAGTGGCCATAGTTGTACTTATTTGAGGGACAATCCACTGATCTGTAGGTCTTGCATATTTCCAGCCGCACCAGTCAACACCGATGAGCCCACAGATAAAATAAGAAATGACTTCTGCTGCTGCTGTTCTTCCTGACAGTTTTAGACAATCTGTTGAGATCAAAACTGCCCTGACCTCTGCTCTAGCAGGGATGTCTGCAATGACAAGTCCCCCTCGTTCAGCCGAATTCCCGATGGCAGCAGCAGCGCACGGGCCGTGCCTGTCCCGCACCGCATGTGGAGGTGCTGGCCTTCCTTCCCCTTGGAATCAGGGCCAGCTCAGCCCCGGCCTGCTGTGTTTCCCCACTCTCCCCTCTCGGACATAAGGTAGAGATTAGGATTTAATGGTCCTTTGAGTTGCCCGGCGCTCCTCCCTCGGCGCTGTCTCCCCACGATCCCCCTGCCCGCGCCCTCCCTCTCCGCCGTCAATGGGAGCCTTTGATGTCGCACAAGGGAAGACTGTTGGCTAACAGTCTGGAGCTGCCTCGTTTGAGCCAACCACCACATGAAAACAAATGCGAGCCATCATATTTCATTAACTGGCTGCCCCCCGTTCGAGTGCCCTTTTTTGATGTCGGAGCGCATCCTGACAGAAATCAGGAAGATACGTGTGATTAAGGCCAGCAATAATAGTTAGTGCATTGTATTGTAAATTACCTTTCTGGGCCCTGCTACTTTATCAGCCCCACTGGCCTTGGCTTGGGTACATTTTTGACTACTCTGTATATACAGTGTATTAGCGCAATGGAGATCATTATGTGGCCTGTATTTGAGTCATTTTTATTTAAGATGCCAAACAATAAGCTGTTGATTGGGGGAACAAGAGGCGAACAATAATGTTCTGTGTCACATAATACACCACCATTTTCCAGCTTTGCTTTAGAAGGGCCCTCTTTATTGTTTTTGTATAAAAATGGTTCTTAGGAGGAGGAATATTTTGCTGAGGTATGTCATTATTTTGCAAATTTCTATTATCTCATCATGTTGTCTTCATTGTAAATTGCAGCTAATTAGGAACCTAGTTAGAGCCCCAGCTTTGAGGCTGGCTTTTTTGTGAAAAGAGCCCACCGATTACCGCACTACAAGAGAGGAAGGGAGAGAAAAAGGAGATTAATCTGGTTACCTAGGCGACACTCGCTTCCATCTGCGAGGAACAATACATTTTTGTTTCCTTGGCTCAGTTCAGATCTGTTTTGTTTAGGGGGAAAAAAAGAGAGGGAGAGGGAGAGAGAGAGAGAGAAGGGGAGAGAGGGAGAGAGAGAGGAGGCAGCCCCACAACAATGCTGGACTCTGTCTGGCCCCGGCTTACCCGCTTCCATCCCTCTGCAAGTTCGGGGTCTCGGGGGAGTGGGAAGATGAAAGAGATAAGCTCCAAAGTTGTCAAAGGTCGTAACCTTGCCACACAAAGCCAGCAGTTTTACTTCTAAATCCCCTTCTCCCGAAAAGCACTTAATGAAATAATATACTGTGCTTCTCAACACCCCGTAGTCTTTATTAAGCAGCAAGGCCCCAGAGATGGTGAATTTAAGGAGTCGCTTAAAACTTCGGACTAAACAGTTGCTGCCTGGGAGCGTCTGCTGTAGATGTGATGGGGATTTTCCGAGCGACACAGACAACTTTTCTTCCACTTTCTCTCATTAGCAATATTGTGGCTTCCCTGACACATGTTTTAGAGCTGCCTTCACACAAAAGGCAGAGGTCTGTGAAGGCAGAGCATTCTGATTTTTTTTTTTTAATTTTTTTTAATTTCTTTTTGGTTACCTTCACAAGGTCATGGCTCAACAGACAACAGTGATCTGTATCTTTCTTGTTGTGCATCAAACTATTAAACCCTTGTGTGTCTTTTGTAGTGGGAAGAGAATGCAGCCACATTATTTGCTTCTTATTTTGGAGCAGCCTGCCTGAAAAAGGACAGAGGTAATAACCAGAGCTGATAGAGCCTTGCTAAAAGCTCAGAAATGCTCATGAGGTCTTGAACTGAATTGGCTAAACCCACAGCCTTTTGATAAGCATAATGCTTTCTCCAGGTGTTATGTCATCATGTATAATGTTTTACCATACAGTAGCACTATGGATGATGACATAAAGTCACAAAAATATCAAAGTTACCAATTTTAGCTTATCTGAGCTTTCCAAACCTGGACTGTGCTGATCAAATCAGAGCAAGTATTAGGTTAACAACCCTAAACCTCTTATTCTGCATTGCTCTGAAATACTGTTCTTATATTTTCTTCCTCTTGAGAAGCTTCTAAGAGCAGCTTCAGTGACGTGTTGCTCCCTCTAACTGGAAATAATGGTCATCAAGTTAAAAAATCACAAGTGTTCAGGAGGAAAGAATGAATGAAGGTACAGCTGCTTTTTTGGGTGGGTAGTATGAGACATCTTGGAAGTGAAGTCATATTTGAATTTCCAGTTCTACCACGTGCTTTCTGTTGGATCTTAGCCAATTAATTCAGCCTATATCTGCCTCAGACCTTGACCTATAAAATAGGCAAAGCTATATTTCTCTACCACAGAGGATAACTTGAGTCTTAATTAATTAATTAAGGTTTTAGGAAGAGTTTGAGATGCAGGGCTCTGGGTATATGCAGAACACTTAATCCTTACCTGTTCTGTTTCAATAAATGCCTTGCTGGGTACACCTGAATGAGTTCTGAGAAGAACACTCAAGTGAGAATTAAATCAATCATACTTGACTTTGTTAATTGGAGTGACTTGCTGAGATGTTTTGCAGACATGTGGATGGAGCAGTTGTCACCTCACAGACAATTAGCCCAGCACTGGCCATGGTTTTCCAAGCTCCGAGGAGAACATCCACAGTAATTCTGCAACACCATAAAATGAGGCGAGGGAGGAAAAACGGCTTCATGTTTTCTGCGTGCAAAGAAAGAGAAGGACACTACCCTTCAGTACAAAATTGGAACTGTGTGAGGGAAAGATTTCAAGAGTGAGGTATTGATTGGAGATTCTAAGCATCATTAAGAAAGGAAGAGGAATATTTTGCAAGTGATTTTAAATGGCAATTTTCTATTTTAGTAGCAATGTTAATTCTGAAGAAACCAGAAATTTAGAATGCTCCAAAATTGTGAAGGGGAGAGAGGGGTGGAAATCTTCACCCATTATTAGAAAGAACCAGAATGACTCCACATAACCAGTGAAAAATGTTACTTTGAACTACATTATAATTTGAGGAGACTCTAGAGTTAGCCTTCCTCTTCTTAAAGATGGGTGAAGAGGAGGAATTCAGTAACTTTTGTTGGCCTTCATTTTTCTTGCATCTTGTGGAAAAGGTTGACAGTGATGGGGTGTGGACAAATAATGGGGCCTGTTATTTGAAAAGCAGATCTCGTAACATAAATAAAGTCATATTACTCATAACGGGGTGTGCTACATATGCATTTGGTCACCAAAGAGCATTATCTCCAGCTAGGAATTATCCAGGAAAGAAAAAAAGGATGACCGGGAATCAAGAATCAAAAAATCCTTTTTATAAAACATTTCCAGGATGGCCCAAGCATGAAGAGCTTTACTGAATGCTCATGCAACAGAGGTGGAAGAATCCTTGCAGAGAACATTGAAGTCTCAGGAAAGGTCCATGTCTGCTTCAGCCCCAGAAGAAAGGGTGGAGCATTTATTGTCAGTTCTGTACCACTGTCATCACAAGAAGGAATGCTGTGTCTTTGTATGCACTTCTCAGGACACACTTAGATCTGCTTTGTAGTTTTGAAGTCGAGGAGTTACGTTATCGCAGGGAAGACCCCTCTCATGTCCTGGCACTGCTGCCAAGGCCTGCAATAGTGTATAATTTTTTAGATCAACCTGATTTACAGCTGAGATTTCTTAATGCCTCAATGAGTTGTTTTTTTAAGATGGTGAAGGTGAGATGCTCTGCACTACAGCCTTGCAGCCTCACAAACTCTGGCTCCAGTGGGTGCTGCCCCCCTAACCCCAGCCTGGAGCATGGGATGGGGACAGGTTTCCAGAGAGCAGCACCCAGACCTTTCTCCTGGAGACTCTAATGCGTCCCTGGAAGGTCTTTCTGTCTTTATTGCTAATTGGTGTAAAATCTGCTTGGCTCCATCAAATCTGACAAAATAAAAGCCAGAGGGGAATATTGCTGCAGCCTCAGATCCCAACTTTCGTGTTGCATTTCGGAGCAATGCAGAGTGTCATCTTGTTAGTCTGAAAGCTCCTCAAAGGGTTTCTATTCAGCCAGTCCCTTATCAGAGCCAGTTAAAGAAATTTAGCTTTTAAATTCTGTTGCTTTTGAAACTCTTTTTTACTGTGTTCTGTAATGGTTTCCCTGTGTTTCCAGTCCATTACTGTCAGTTCTTTTTGGGAATGTCAGATTGCATAAAAGTTGATACAAACATTCAGCAGAGCTTGAAGCAACCCCTGAATGAATTTTGTCTTGGCAAACCTACTCCTTTACCAAAATAATTTCTGAATAATTGTTGCAAGGATGAAGATCTGTGTTATTCTAAGAATTTGTAATTATTTTTCATATAGGACTTTGAAGAGATGTGAAGAACTTGGAGCGACAGGCTACAGAAATTCATGTTTCTTGGTCTGGTACTTTAAACAATTTTACCTTCTCTTTCACTTTAATGAAAAATTTCCCTGGGAGAATGGGATTCATGGCAAATGTTTGCCACATAAGCAACCCTCAACTAGCCACTAGCAGTGGGCAGTTTGGCCATTTAAACCACAGTTAGGGGCAGAGTTTAGGTTGGAACGAGCCCTCTGAAAGTCTTCTGGTCCAATCTTTCAGTCAAAGGAGGGCCACCTTGGAAATTAATTCTGGTTCTTCAGGATCTTGCTCAGTTTCTATGCACCAGGTCTGGTGCTGTATCACCCTCACTGTCAGCATTTTTTCTATATATTTATTGTCATTTCCTTTACTGTAATTGCTCTGCTGAACAGAGCGGGCTAGATCTAAAAGCATTTCAGTCGCATTTCAGGACCATGTCTGTTTGATGGAGGGAATTTACGTGGTACAGGATTGAACATTAGTGCAATTATTGGCAAACATGGGAGATGCACGTTGTGGCTGGATCCCCTGAGATGACAAAATTATTGGTGCGTGTTGGCTATCAGAGAACCTGGTGCTAATGAGTAACCTCCTCTGCAACTCCCACTGACACAACTATCTCATTTCTGGCATACAGAAGAAAGGAGGGGTGGAAAAGAGAGAGAAATCCTTCTGTTCCTTAGGAAGCACATCCAGTCTAAGAGGCCAGTGTTCATATATGGATGAGCTGAAGATCGTTGTTTGCTTTATCCCATTCTTTATCTCACACCATGTCAATGGCTTGACTGGGGGCACTTGAAAGAAGTTCAAGCAAACAGTTTCTGATCACTTTTACTTCTTCCTTGCTTTATTTTTATCCATGGTTACCCAGTGCCAAAATGAGAGGACTTGTGTGTATCATTTGTATTTTCTCTGTGAGCAGGGAGCTATGTTTAGATTTTCATGACTGACTAAATTTCTAACAGAAAAGAGCTTTCTTTAAGACAGGCCCTATCATGTGGGCACTCCATGAGACTGTTTCTCCATTCTATTTCATCTCCTTTCTGTTCTTTTAGAAGTGAAAAAGACCAGTAGATTTTGAGAAAATATCCTGGGTTTAAAGGCTTTCCCAGGTTAATATGGAACCAGCAGAATAACTGTGCCTTCCTCTGCAAATGAAATTGTTCCCTATTAGCTCTTGAGAGAAGCTGACAGATAAACCCTCTATTTCTTCACAAAACATATGCTGGAGATCTTTGAAGAGGACTTCAATCCCATGCACAGAGATTGTGTTGGCTGCTTTGTTAAATGCTTCAGTTCAACAGTCCGGAGGGTAAAATAGAACTGTTGCCAGCAAGTACAATTTGAAAATAATAAATTAAATCCTAAAATGCAAGCTTGGCATAATAGTCTTGGTATTATGAAATAATTCCTGCATCCAGTTTTCTTTGACTTTTTGTTTCTGAACTTCTTCAGTGCATCCAGCTGGGCATTAACAGTAAATCTCAACTTCTCAAAAGTGAATCCCAATATGATCTAATGTGATCACTTGATTCAAGGAGTTGCAGCTTTGAGAGAAGCACAGACTGGAATATTTTTGAGTTATGAAGGTGGACTTTTAGAAGATTCAGAAAGTCAGGTCAGTTTGGATCAACTCCTGAAATCTGAAGTGGCTGTACAATTCAGGCAACTAAACAGGTTTTCCTATGGACTTGCTAGAATTTTGTCTCCTGCTTACTTTTTACCAACATGTACTGAGTTCCTGTAACAGGTGATGACAGGAGAAAGGGTTCATTTTCATGGAAATACTATGAACTTGGAAAAAACAAAAAAGAGCAAAAAACCAACCAAACAAAAAAAACCAAAAAAACAAAAAAAAAACCCACAAACAAAAACAAACAAACAAAAAAAGCCCCACAAAAAATCCCCCCAAACAAACAAACAAACAAAAACCAAAACAAAACAAATGTGTTAACAGAAAAGTAGCAGTCAATTGAGGTATTTTGCAGTAGGTATTTTATGGAACTACAAGTCCCCTCCCACAGTGATTCTTCTTGAGCAAGTTTATAGAGCCATTCTCCAGTTGTATTTTTTTTTTTTCCTGCCTTGGAATGTTGCACTTGCTATAGTTCTTGCACAATGAGTAGCTGAGGGAGCAGGAAAAGAATAGTTTTCCTGTTAAATGCTATTTGTTTTTTGTTTCCACTTTTGAGGAATTTTTTTCTCTTCCTGGTCCTGCTAATATTTAGGTGTGTGCTTGGCTATGTGTAGGTCAATAGTTCAGAGGTCTGGAGTACAAGTTAATGTCATTATTGCTGAAAACACCCCTTTAGACAACAAAAGGGAAGTGCAAAAGTAAAGGATGTAAAACATAGGTGTTTAAAGTGTATACAACATTTATCAGGAACTCAATTTGAAACATTTTATATATGTGTTCAATTGTAATTGAGCCATTTAAAAATTCCAAGTTGATTGGCTGCCTTTCAGAAGGAAAGGAATTTTCTTTACTAGTGCCCCCTATGGA
>VZTX01003182.1:379090-413718 GCA_013400915.1 Pardalotus punctatus | reverse complement strand
CAGCGTGTGAGGGAAAGTGAGCCCGGGCACGTGTCAGTGCAGGACTTTGGAAATCCCTGGAAGCATTACATGCTGCTTTTGCCTTCGAGGAAGCCCAAGATAGATACAGGTTTGAAAGTCTCCAGAACAAAGTTGTCTCCTACATTTCAAAGGCTACATAACATCTGTACTTTCAAAGATTCTGATGTTATATTTAACACAAAGCAGGAGGAAAGGATAAGCGTGTGTGTGGGAAGAGTACGTGATTTTCGTAAAGAAATAAAAAATTGTTTGGGAAAGCATTGCGTGTGAGCCAAGCAAGTGTCCTTTTAGAATTTTGGGGCATTTAAATGTTTTTAATAGTTTGGCTCATGCATCTAATCTCTTTGGAAATACACCGCTTCCATGGGTGTTTTGGGGAAAAATGAGAGCTTTTTTCCTCTCTCCTTATTTTTATTGGTATGAAACATCAAAGTGAGTGCCTGAAATAAATTGTTTGACATTTTTAGATCCCTGTATCAGGTAGAGTTCAATAAAGCAAAATACAAGTGCGTTGTAACTGAGAACTATTGTGCAGAGGACTTGTTTTTCCTTTGAGATGAAAATGACTCAGTTGAATAGGAGGGTCTGTGTAGCACCAAGGGTGGGTCTTGTATTGTGTTTTTTAATTTTAAAAACACTTTGGGAGAGTGGCAGGTAAAAGTTTAATTTCACCAGGCACCAGGATGCCTGTGTCAGTCCAGTTTTCAGCTCTTATGGACAGCCTTAGAAAAGAGAGCAAGGACCGAGTAGGTGCAGAGAGAAGTGTTTGCTCCCACCTCCAAAGCTTTTATGACTGGCTCTTCAGCAGCTCTGGGTAGTGGGAACATCCCGGGAAGTTTGTTCTTCCTCTCCCTTTGCAGTATCGTGATGTGAATAAACAGAGGCTGTGCTTGTCACTCGGCCTCCTTGCACAAGCCCCACATTCATGTGCGATCGTGAGGCTCTGTCCAGCTCCCACTGAAAACAATTGTGAGGCTCTCATTGACTTCACTTGGGTGTTGGATTGGGCCCATTAGACGGGAAGAAAATAAAGTGGAAGTGTTGTTAACGATGCCTATTGATGCTTTTCCTGGCACAAAGTACTGCAGATAATTGTTTTTAGATGAAATGCAGTTGCATCTAAGTATTACATTTATTAGCTTTTCAAAGGAGGGATAACCAAACTGGACATATGGGGTGTTTGAAGTGTGATTGTGTGAGACTAAGATAATTTCAGGAGAATAGCTTAAGTCGCAGGATATGTGTGATGCCCTTTGTATACAAGATGTGGGATTGTGGAATTTATTTTGCATGCACTGGTTCTCACTGAGAAGGAATCCAGAATACAAATATATAGTCATATTTAGAATATATGAGGAGTGCAGCCTTGCTGCCATAGACTTCAAGACCTGTTAATCAGGCCTGATAGTGATGTGATATCTGGAAATACTTCAGTTAAGTAGGTTTAATCCTTATTAACAGTAAGTTGCTTGAAACCATTTTGGGTAAAGTCTGGGAAGGAATATAGTAGATTGAGCACACAAATAAGGGCCAGCCCTGTTAGGCTTTGAGTGACTGATTCCTTTGAAGTTCTGTAGGTTTTGGACTTGCTAAAGCATCAGGCCATGAGCAAAAGAATTTTCACCTCATCTTCATATTTTTCTGCTGTAATTTACAGGGTCATTTTCACATTAAAATGGGGCACTACTTATGTTTCTGGTATAATTTAGGCGTTTCCCCAGACCTCCCCATGACTTGGTTAAGACATGTGAGACAGGCAGATTAAATAGTCTGTTTTCCTTAACCTGAACACTCCAGAATAAGGTTTAAATGACGTATGCAGTTTCTCCAGGTTTGGGAATGTTTCCTGTTGACTCAGTGTGATTTAGCTGTGGAGGACAGTGATCCGGAGCCTCTTAATAACACGGAGATAGGAGAGGGCAGTGCTTGTTTCAGGGCTTTCTTCTCATCCATCATGGGGGTGGAAGGAAGGAATGAAGTGGCAGGGCTTTTGTCGCTACTGTTTTTTGGAAATGCATTCAAAGAACTATTTTGGAAGATGACGGTGAGGTTGTTCCTACTATTTGCGCTGCATTGCCAAAACATTGTGCTCTTGTATGAGGTAATAGCTGTGGTTTGTGGCAGTATTATGAAAACATTGGTTTGTTATGATGATTGCAGAAAAAAATCCCAACTACATGGTAACGTATTTGTAATATTTTATTGAAGTGAAACATGGAAAATACAGCATAGCTTGGAGTCCCCTTGGAATGATTTCATGTTTCGGGAATGAAGAAGCAATTGTGCAAAACTGAAATGGGTGTACATGACATCAATTAAATAATAAATTTTGGGCCACTTGAGCACAGTTTAGTTTTTTTGTTATTGTTTGGGTTTCTTTCGGTGTAGGGTTGTTGTTTCTTTGGGTTTTTTTAAAGTCTCCCTATTATGTGTTAATTCAGTTGGTAGCATGATGCACTTTTATGTGGCTCATAAACCAAATTAGAATGCATATTTTTATTTTGTCCTGTGAAATAGAGGCAATATTACCTAAAAGATAAAAAGATAACTGCTGCTGTTGAAGAGTAAGGAATGGGACTGGGTTAACACCTAACAAGTTGGACAGTGTAGTCGCTGAAGGATCCCTAAGTAGATCGATAGGCAAGAGGAACACAGACTCATTCCTCTCAACATCTAGTCTTGAGTTAAGGCACTCAGAAAAGTAAACAGGAAGAGATTCACGCTGTCACTTCACACACTGCAACTACTGGACAGGCTCAGCCCCTGGGTTTCCCAGCTATGCTGACTGAGAGGTTTGAAATTATTTTAAAAATGTTTTAATTTCCTTTTTGTTTATACAACCTATATTTGTTTCTTGCTTGGTTTTAGTTAATGTGCATTACTAAGTCTGAAAGCTTGGACATTTTATGGTTGGGTTTTTTTTATTTATTTTATTTTATTTTTCCCATTTACTAAGGGAATACAATTAAAGCAACACATTATGGCAGGAAACTTGAACACCCGAGGTGTATCAAACTGCTTGTTATCCTACTTTGACAATTTTCTATGCCTGCTAGGTGTATGAGTATTTTAGTTCTAAAACTCTGCTTCTTCTGCATTTGTTTTCTTCCACTGTGTTCACATAATCAAGCCAGAATCTCTAAATGTTTAGTTAAAAGTGGTCTGCAAGAGAGCACCAGTGTTAGGTGTTACCTGATTGTATGAGGAATAGGTTCCAAAAGAGCTGCACTAGAACAATATGCCACTGAATCAGCAAGCCAGCACTGTGGTTTGCTCCATCTTCTCTTTTTTTCCTGGGACTTTCTTCATCTTTTTATTGTACATTGCAAAAGACTAACATATTTTTCATTCAGAGAGCCTGAACTTCTACAGCATTTTCTTACTGCCTCTTGGTAATGACGTGTCTCCTATAAAGCAGAGCAGGATCTGCAACAGAGATGTAATGAATGACCACAGTCAGCAACTGTGATGTGCAATTGATTTCTGTTTTTTGAAAATACCCCCTTAATAATTAGTCATTTGGTTGAACTACCCTATTCTTCTTTATATGAGCTGTGTACAGAAAGAGGCATGATATATGTTATTACTCATATAGCTATGTCAATAACGATATAAGCTATATAGTTGTGACAAACGGACTAGAATAAATAATGGCAGAGAACTGAACTAAAATATTTTGCTTTAGGTAAATAGTGGCTCTTTTTGGTGTATTAAAAACCCACAATCTCAGAACAATTCTATTAAAAAATCTCTAAATATGTTATAATCAAGTCAACACGGTACTTTTTGTGGGTGCCTCCTTTCCTGCTTTATATGGTGATTTGACCAAATGTGCAGCATTACATTTATTCTGTGAAGAAAATGGTATTTGGGTTCATGTTCTGTTTGTACAAGCATGTGCTTTTATAATGTGATAGGTAATGTCTGACTAGCAAAGCAGAACAGTTAGACTTACAAGGTGTGAGTTTGTAGAAAACCACCACAGATTAATCAAAAAGGAGATATTAGTAACTTGTTTTCCTGAGGTTGTAAAGCTCAAAAGGAAATGCCCAGAGTTTCTGTTGGAATCAGTGACAGCTGGAAATGCTGAGATTTTTGCAGAGTTAGGCATCCTCCTCCCGTGCTTCAGAAAAAAAAGTCAGAAGGAGCTTTTAACTCTTTGAGGTCATTTGGCCTCATTATCACAGAATCACAGAATGGTTTGGGTTGGAAGGGACCTAAAAGATCATTTCGTTCCAACCCCACCTCCAAAGACAGGGATGCCACCCACTAGATCTGGTTGCCCAGGGCCCCATCCAACCTGGCCTTGAATTATGGAATGCTTGTCCTTAGAACATCCACAGTCTTGTTGGGGAGTGAAAAGGGACCGGAAGAAGGAATGACACGGGAGGGAAGCGGGAATGGGATGGGCTGGGGCTGCTTACATGGGTGAACTCGTATGAGAGATACAGCTACCTGCTTTCTGTCCCACTCTTTGCATTGTAAATGGATGGTGGCATGATACAGGGCCCTTGGCTCTTGTTCTTGGATTATATTTTTAAAAATTCTTTCAGGGTTTTTTAGGTTGTGGCAGTGGGTCATTCAGAATTGCTTCATTTTATTCCGTAACCAGGGTGAAGAGGAGGGTTTGGTTGGCAATTTATATGCTGGGGAGGGTGCTGCTGGAAGTATATAGGGGTAGCAAAAAAGAAGGAAAAAAAAGGAAACAAAGATTGCTTTAGTCTTTTTAAGATGTCTGGCTATACAGGTTTTGAGATTCATCACCCAGTGGAAAAAAGTGAGAGACCAAAGGAAATTATCCTGTTTATTTGACTAGGCCTTCCCTTGACTGTGTATGCTGTAATCATCTTTATGCTGGTTGTCTTTCAAAGTATAATTAGCCTGGAAGTGAATGTGGGTGGTGGGTGGTATGGCAAAGTATTTCTTCAGAAAAAAAAATAAATAAGGAGAAAAATGGGCCTCTGAGGGAAAAAAGTCTTGTGCGGCTTTCCAGTTTTTTGGTTTGGACAGTGCACATATGTAACTTCAGAAACCAAAGCCGTCCTGAGTGGAGGTCCAGGGAGACTTTGTGAGGAACAGCCTAACTGGAACATGCCCCAGTTTATAAGGATGATGGTAATGCTTTGTGCCTCTGTTGGGCCCCATGTGCATTGGCCTCAAGGTGCTTTACAAATACTAAGGCATTAACTTGCACAATGCCGCTGATAAATAGGTGTTACTGCTGTCCCCCTGTACCGGGCTGGGAGTTGAAGTACCGAGGAGTGCAACAGCTCAGCCGTGCTTTTGCCCGGAGAGAAGAACTTGCATTAGGTCAGCGCAGTGCAGAGAGAGGCTGGAATAGGGCAAGAGGAAAAGTTGGTTCCTCCAGACTCTTGAGGGTTTGCCGCTCTTCATTACGTTCAGGTTGGGCTTGGTAGACGAACTTGCAGCCTTAGAGGGACAGGAGGCAAAATTGTAATTAATTCATTCCTAATTGGCGTAGCAGTAAGTAATTCTACTTAATCCATTCCTTGCTGTGAGGATGAAGTAAAGCTAAACATTTGAATTGTGGAGAGGACAAGGGGAAGAGGGGGAGTAGGCAATGAAAGATGGACAGAAGCAGACATTTCTTATGCCACATGGTAAGAAATACCTATATAAGAAAGATACTTTTGCATCTTGACTTAATTTGGTGAAATGCAAAGAAACAGACAATTCATTTTTTTAAAAAATCACTAAATTTTCCCTTCCCCTTCTTGTCTTTCATTCAGTCCATGAGAGTCTCTGGAGTGTGAAATGTGAAGACACCAAATTGGAATTAATTTTGCTTTTTCATTTAACAGATTGTGTTACATTAACACCACACTATTGCCAAGCAGCAAACCTTTCCTTTCCTCAGATGTTAGCTACTAATACAGACTAAGTACTGCTGAAAGAATGGTTATACAGAAATGCTTTATTTAAGTTTCTCCTCCCTTGTGGCTCGAGCAGGCCCTGATTCTGCTAAGATGTATTCACATGAGCAGGCTCACTGAGTTCTCTTTATTGCTTCCTGGCGAGTAAGCTGGATTCTATTTCATATAACGTGGCCCAAGTTAGAATTTCAAAGCTCACTCAATCCTCAGAGAGACCTTTCCAAGACTCTCTTCTGCTGTATCTATACAGGCACTAAACACACTGAGGACACAATTGAATTAATCAGGACTACTCATGTACAGAAAACCAACCAGGATTCTGTTTAAGAGATGACAACTTTGATATCATATTGTTCATCACCAGCCCAGGAATTGTTACTGTTCATGTAACTGGATTATTAAATTGTTTACCGATGATAAATCTTGTTTCCAGTATTAAGCATACACTGAGAGTCTTGTGTATTTCCCCGGAAAAAAATTATCTATAAATCACATCACAGGGTTTATTTTCTCTCCCTAAACTGTGTTTTACTTGCACTTGTGAGTGTGGGTTTTTGGTTTTTTTTATC
Source organism: Pardalotus punctatus (assembly GCA_013400915.1). Classification (NCBI taxonomy): domain Eukaryota; kingdom Metazoa; phylum Chordata; class Aves; order Passeriformes; family Pardalotidae; genus Pardalotus; species Pardalotus punctatus. The sequence continues at coordinate 407,234 of VZTX01003182.1, read as the reverse complement.
TTCAGTCCTAGAAGTTTAGCCCAGGACATGACGGTCAGGCAGTTTCCTGACTCGCGTGACTCTCAGTGCATCCCGTGCTCAGGACCCTTTGATGAGGTGGTGCCATTTGACATTACCCCTGTCCAGAACAGAGAACACCTTCATCGTTTGGATGGATTCCTTTGTTTTCTTTGCTCAAGATTAAAGTGTTTATAGCTCAATCTCCCACAAGAGCAGCAGCCCATTCATTGGCACCATCTCACTGATAAAAATACAAGTCTGTTCCATTCTTTTTTAGCAGGTTTGTGTCTCATCTCTCTGTAAGATTCTATTCCATTTCAGGCTTCCTGTCCTTTGAACTAGAAATTTCATTGGTATTATTTAAAAGTGCGTGTGCTGCAACTGTAAACCTAAATTATTTGAATTAGAGAGTACATGAGAAAAACTGTCTTTGAGGGATGGTGGTTCTTTCAGCTGTGGTGCTGTTGCGTTTTTCCATCTTTTTGCCTGTAATTCCATTGCATTTGGAATTATCAGGACTAAGTGTGGCGTTGTTGCCAATGGACATGGATCATGAACCCAGTGAGCAGTCAGTCCTTTTAAATGTGAACAAAACTCTTTAACTCTGTGTTCAAGATGATGTGGTTGCACGGACATGGGATTAGCCTGCATTTCGATTTTTACAAAACCAGAGAAATACACTGCAGTGCTGCTGGAACTGACATTCTCAAGTGTAAAAGGCTTCAGCTGCTGCTGTGTTCTACCTACAGCCCACGGTGGTGGTATTTCACCTGTTTTAGGGTATTTTTACCTGTAGCCCATTTTTAAGCTGAAATACAATGATGTGCTTTGTAATCATACATCCCTTTTCTGGATACAATTTCCAGATGCGATATTCCTAAAAAATTTCACTACCTGCCTATATATTCCCTCTCATAGTAATTCTTTGTTTCCTTTAAACTATGATGTGACAACACTGGATTAAGTGGTTGTCAGACTTGCAGTTTATTGCTGTCCTGTTTGGGATCCTGGTTGTTTTTTAAAGTATGGTTTGTCAGGTGTGTTTGGTCCCACTTAGGGTGGGAGGTGTGTGAAATCCATGGCTGCTGCAGTAAAGTCAGCTGTGACTATCCATTAAAAGGGATTAACGTGGGAACTGTGAGAATGTCAGATGTTGTACATTGGTCACAGTATTTCCCAAAATTCTGAAAACTGTGTTTAGTGTATATACTCAGCATTTCTGGAGAACAGTTGTCAGAATATTTGCATTGAGGCTGAATTGGATTTTGACATACAAAGTCTTGTACAAAAAGGTCCCGTTCTGGTTCTGTGTGACATGGACCTGAAGGGGTGAACACTTGGTCTCTTCCTGAGTTCTTTTTCATGAAGTCTGGATTGATCTTTTCAAATTTTTACTGTTAGATTTAAAGCACTGACTTCCAGTAGAAGAAAAGCATAAAACTGCAAAGGGGAAGGTGAAGTTTGTGTGTGTCAGCTTGAATTTGACAGTACAAAACAATGTGTTCTTTATTAAGCACAGCTGAATGGGTCTAAATTAATTGTTAGCTGCTACTATACAGGGGTAGGTATAGAATGTAAAATATAACAATAATAACAACTGCTTTCTTTTGCTGGATAACTAGTTTTTAAGCTGCCTGGAAAATTGAGTGGCTGGACAGGATTCACTTAGCAAGGCAGCCACCTGCCACGGAACTTTGCTGGGTTTAATAAGGGCTGATTACACAGGTGGCAGTGACAACAATGGTAGATTTTCTGAGAAATGCATTATTTTCACAGTGCCACTGATGGAAGAAACGCTTAGTAGCAGCTGATAATTAATGATCAATTTGGAGATTATCACAAACAATTTACAAAGGTTGACTTTTCCTTTAGAAGTCTCTTTGGATAAACTGGATGGTAAATTACCTGCCTAAGGCTTTTACTTTCCTTGTGCTAATAAGATGAAAATGAATGTGTTTGAAGAGCTCTGAACTGAACTTTTCAGACGGTCTGATAATCCATACAACTCTTCTTTAAACATCTTAAGTGAGTGAGCAAATAGAGACTATAATAAAATTGAAAACCGTCATGTGGGCACATGTTACCACCCTGTCTAAGTAATGGGGCATGACAAATAAGAGGCACTGCTGTAGAGTTCATATTTTCATTTTATGGCATACATTAAATATTTGATCATCAGCCAGCAGAGAGGAACAATTGGGCTAAGAGTATCATTTGCAAATAGAAAGGAGAGATTTAGGCTGTCACAGCCTGAGCATGGGATGGAGAACTTCTATATTTTAGTCCATGCTTCAATATGCCTCTTTACATTGTAGTGTGCAGACCACTTAAAATCCCCATCTGTATTTCCTCAGACTGGAAAAAGGAGTTGGGAATCTGTATTTACTTCAGAGGGGATAATAATCCTTCCTTACTTCACAGGAGAAGGGATATGCGAAGAGTAATTAGTATTTGCAAGTGCTTCTAAGGATGATGAAAAGGGTAATGCGAGTATAGAATGTTCCTAATAAATTGTGTACAAGAAAGGAGTAAGTAAGATGAAGTTTATAGAGCTGTGTAGGTGCTTGGAGACATCGATGGGCTCCCAGTCAGATTTTCCAAAGTCTATGGGTGTCCTCATAGTTGAAGCATATTTGAAGGTCTCTTAACAGCAAGACAAACTCCGTGGTTTTGGCACTTCAGTATCTTTTAAAACCTGGCTTGTGCTTTACATCGGTAACATGTGGGGTGGGGAGGAGGTGGCGAAAGGCAGGGGTTCAGGCTGTAAAGGCCTGGGAACAGCTGCACTTTCTGATCATCCCCTCTAAAGCAGGAGGGAGGTGCAGGGTAAGAGAGAGGAGAGGAGAGGAGAAGGGTAAGAACCTTTGCACATCTGATGAGCTCTTACAAGGCAGGGGTTCACAGACTGCTAAAAGTGCCAGCCAGTGAAACTGGGCAGTAGTGAAATGGATTCAGTGACATTCTCCTGTTAAGTGCTGGGTTTAGGGCTTTTTGTTTATTTAGGGTGTTTGTTTGGTGGTTTGGTTTTTTTTTTTAAATTTTTGTTTGGTTGGTTTTGTGTTCTTTGCTTTTATGTTTTCTCCTTTCTTTTCCTTTTTTTATTTTAAGTTTTTTTTTTTTTTAATTTTTTTTATTTTTTGGTTGGGTTGTTTTGTTCTGATTATCACTGCCCAGAAAAGAGAGTTGAATAGATTTTTACATAAATGTAGTCATTGGGTAAAAAAAAAAACAAACCAAAAAACCCAAACATTATTACAGTCTGTTGGCAGGACTGCATGTAGGGACTTCCTTAAGAGTTGGACTCAACTGGGTCCCTTCCAGCTCAGAATATTCCATGATTCTGTGAAACTTAGTTTTGTAGTTTCAAAATGCAGCAGCTGGTGAGAGAACTTAATTTTTGCCCTCACTTAAGCATCAGTACACACAAACCCACTGGGTAAATTAATGATATAAGCAAGTAATGCAAACAGCAATCACCAATAGAATGTTTCCTTTAAAAATGGAAAATCTGAGCTTGCACAGCATTTTATAAAAGCAGTTAAGCATTCTTATCTCTTATGTAGAAATAGAAAAACTAGGAGGCAGAAAGGTTCAATAAATTATGTGGGATCACACAGGAAGTTGCTGTCTTCTGAATTCTTAATGTTGAGTCCTGCTTTCATAGTCCATCCCAAGGCAACAGTAATCTACCTGGTCATAGTTTCACTGCTTGTGCTTCTTTGGCAATCATCAATGCCAAAGGCCATTGCTATACTTCAGAAATCAATTTCTGTGATGTATTGCAGTCAGTCCTTTCTCCCAGGCTTCATTCAAACAGCTCTAGAGCTTGCCAGGTGACTACTTCCCCAAATCAAAAGCTACTTACTACCTTTTTCAAATAAAAAAATGGGACAGTGAACCTTTCCTGTTGTGTTTTATATCCAATACAGGCTTTTAACCTTGAAAACATAACTTATCGTTAGCCTGTGATACAGAGGTGTTTGTTAATGTATGGTGCTAATGAATCCATGATTTTTCTCTGTGCTCTAGTTGATTGTGGCTGTAATTATTCCTGCTCAATCACTTTGGTTGCAGCAGGTATGCCACAGAGTGACTGGGCATCTTCCAATAAAGAAGTTTTCTTTCCAGTCTTGCCTTCAGATACATCAAAAGGCTTTGTGGTGCCCATGGACTGCCATTTTACATGCCTGAATTGTTCTCGCTGCCAAATCCATGAAGGTCGTGTAGGAAAAACAAAGAAGTGATGTATGTGTGGGGAGAGTGGGAGAAGGAAAAAAGTGGGAAGTAAGGAAGTTTGTTGCTCATTTTTGTTTAAGAGGTAGGTTAATTTTCTGAGATGCTCAGCACCTACACCTCTTATGCCTGAAGGAATCCAAAAGTTCTCACTCTCGTGAGGGCCAGTGGTGCCCTTGGAATGCCTCATTCCCAATGCAGTGGTCATTTTCCCCATGAGATCTGTGACATACGTTTTAGATCTGAACATCTGGATTGAGATTCACTTATAATATAATTAAGTATATCCCCAGCGGGGAGGGGGTTTTTGATGGAAGAAGTCTTTTCAAGAAAGCTATTATACCACTTGTTATGGCAATAGCAGCCAGGTTTACTTTACTGTGATGTGTATTTATTTTTTTCAGAAGACTGTTGCTCTCATCTGAAGTTGGACTTCCATGGCAGTTATCTGCCTTATACTGCTAAATTGTTTTAATACATCTCAGTAAAAACACTTTTAGGCAAGAGCATTTTAATGGTGATTTTTAAGTGTGTTTGAAGGCAGTGTGTGGAGAGTGTGAGGTAGGGGAAGAGTCAAATGTTTATTTGAGGATGTGTTTGAATGAATCTTCCTACATAAACTTGCCAGTGTTAAGAAAGAGGGGCTCTGCCCCTTTTAGATCACAAAAGCCTCTCAGTGGGGGATGGTTTTGGTAATGGAAAAAACAAAAAAGGGTTCCAGTGTGTGGTGGAGGAGGTAAAATAAACAAACACAATGGATGATTACTTCTCTCCATCAAGGCTTCTTTATCCCTGCAAGCTCAGTGGTCAGCGTGTTAGCCACCCCTGCCTGTTCTACCCAGCCCTTTGACAGCATTGGTTTGTGCAGCTGGGGCTCTGTGCAGCTGGATGGGCACCACTGCTGAGCAGCAGCCCTGAAGGTGGACATAGCCCCTCTGGAAGGGTCAGTGGCCTCCTCTGAGCTGCCTTAGAGTGAAGGACATTCCTTTCAGCCCTGAAGGTGGACACAGCACCTCTGGAAGGGTCAATGGCATCCTCCGAGCTGCCTTAGGGTGAAGGACATTCCTTTCAGCCCTGAAGGTGGACACTGCCCCTCTGGAAGGGTCAGTGGCATCCTCCAAGCTGCCTTAGGGTGAAGGACATTCCTTTCAGCCCTGAAGGTGGACACAGCACCTCTGGAAGGGTCAGTGGCATCCTCCAAGCTGCCTTAGGGTGAAGGACATTCCTTTCAGGGCTTTTCTCCTCTCTACCCCACTCCACAGCTCCCAAAGCATTTTAAAGTGCACATCTTTTTGTAATGGTGCTGCTGTGCCTGCCACCACAGCCTTTCTAAAGGAAAATTTGGGGCTCCTTGTAATTCTGAAGGTTGTCTGTTCAGAATGGTCTCCCATTTTCCTATTTGTTGATTTGTTTTTACCTTGAATGCCAACATGGATTTGTTTGTGCGAGGATATACGTGTGTTACATGACTAAGAGCTGTGTTTTTCTTGCCCAGCAGCTCCAGCAGTGTCTAGAGTTAGTTTGTTAAGCTGGGTAATTATCAGCTGGTTGTGATTGTCCTTTTCTCTTGCAATTTGACAGGTATATCTTAGAATCAAACAAAGCAAAAAAAAATCGGCTTTCAGGCAGCTGAACTCAATCCATTTCCCTACATGAGGAAGAGCGTTAGAATGTGCAGGCAAGTTCTGAAAAGTGTCCAGTAGTGCTGGAAACGGAACATGGATGTTCAGAAATCAGAAAATTAACAGATGTGAAAGGGGCTTGTACAACAGTACTGTGAGTGAACACATGTGTGATTGCACCACCCTTTTTTTTAATGTAAATTTTCAATTCTTACACCTTTTCTGAATAAAAACTGGGAAAAGAGTAGAATGGTCACAAGATTACTGAAGAAGACTTCACAGTACAGGGTGCACAGGGAGTGAGGCAGCAGCCCTCACATCATACCATAAATATTTCCTCTTCTGTCCCTCATTTGTTGGGCCAGAGATGGCATAACCATGGATGATCTGAAGCAGGAGATACCAGTGCACAACTGCCTGAGCACTTGAAAAAAAGTTCATTTTCTCGCTTGGAGTATCAGAATGCCTGAGTAAAATTATTTTTATTTAAACAATTTTTGTTTTACTCTATTGGTATTTCAGAGTAATTTTCTGAGGCAGCAATTTTCACTCGTTTCTGAAAGGCAGCATCTGGGCTTTGGAACAGTCTCTTTTCAGCTTTGAAAATCCTACCTCAAATTGCTTATACATTATAAATGTTGGAGTTTTTTTGTGGTGTTGTTTTTTTAGCATAATGGAGAGGCAATAATGTATTTATTCCCTGTGATTTTATCTTCAAATTCAGTTTGATTTTTCTTTCTTGGGCTCTCCAGGATTATTTGTCCCTGGTCCAGGAATGCACCTGTCATGTACAAATCCTCCAAAAAGGGAGGAGGATTCACATGGATGTGAACAAAAAAACCAAACAAACAAACAAAAAAAACAAAAAAAACCAAACAAACAACAAAAAAAAGTGATTATCCATACATAATTCACTGGCGTGATCAGTTTTACCAGGACACATACAGGACATGTGTGGATGGATGTGTTTATGTGTGCTTGCGTGTTTTTGCGTTTTTTTGGTAAAGTGATGGTTGGAGCAGGGGTTTATATAATAATGGTAGAATGATACTGCAAATTCAGATGTGTAAACACCAGCAAATACCTTGAAAATTATTTCGTAAGTGCAATTAAATGTACATTTATAGGAAGGAAACACACATGCAATATAAAGCTATTATTCTGAACTTAACAGTAGAGAAATTGAGAGTGAAGTAGGGGGAAAAAACAAGCTTTTAAAAATTTTCTTGTTTCTGGTTTGTTTATGATTAAACCCAAACTCTGGAGAGGGAAAGCTGTTTATAAAATATTTAAAATACCATTTGTTGAGTTTTAAATTTAAGTAAAGAAAGGGGAAAGGAGAGGGAGCTTGAAGCTCAATAGCTGTTTGTTTGGCACTCACATCAGTGAACAGTGGCGTGATGGAAGAGTGGGAAAAGCTCTGTCATGTTGTACCAAGATCTCAATCAAAATAATGGCTCCTCATACTGAAATCTGGGCGTTTTTTTGGGAGAGAATACCTATTATTAATGTTGATTCTACTGAAAGTAATTCATCATTTAACAATGCTTGAAGAAAAATTTATGTCAGCTTGATTAGACAAGGACTTCCAATGACCAAGAATAAGCTCCCAAAACTGCAAAAGTTTTAATACTAGCTAACTTTTCAAAATGAGTCCATATTCCTCAAATTTCTTTGTAATAAACCAGTTGTAATTGTCATAATTTTAAAGTTGTTTCAACTCCTTGCCTTCTTTTCACTCGGTGTCGGTGGGAATTAGGTGTGCACGTCTGTGTGTGATGTATGGATTCCTTGTGCAGCACAGCTCTCCCACTCAGTGTCTGGAGAAGGACTGATTTCTTTTCTGCCCTTTTCAAGTATTAGATTGTACAGTGAAATCTCAAGGCCTGAAATCTCTAATTATTTGACTAGATCTGTGTTGTAGTTCAGCAAGCAGAAGAGTGATGATTACCTAATGTCACAGTTGATTGAGAGAGTGCTTTTAGCAGTGAGTAGTTCCTAAACTTTACATGAAAATAAAAGCAAAACTCTGCTATTTTTGTGGTGGTGTGAGGACAAATTTTAAATAATAATAAAAAGTATAATAAATAAATAATAAAAAAGCAAGATTTTTGAGGAGCTGAAGAGTGGGGGGAGGCGCATTTCTGAAAGGTTGGGGGGTTGGAGGAAAGGAAGCCAGAGTTAATTTGAGGATGCACTGGAAAATAAATGAGCTTGTGGATTTAATTCAAAATCATCCAAGCAGAGTCTTTTGCATGAAAGAAGCCAGTGATCGGGCTCGGTTTACTTGAAACATCAACAATGACTGCATCCTGCTGTTTCAGAGTTTGTGCTGATAGATGTTCATCGTCTTTGACACGGCACCACCACGGTTGTGTGTTGCCTGTGCCGTAACTGTGTTTTCACTGCGTGCCTCTTCTGGTTTTAAAAAGTTCTCAAAACTCACAGGTTTTAAGTTTGGTCTCTCAGAAACATACTTTTCAGCAAGTAAAATCTCATCTTGTAGTTTCTGGGTTATAAACTTCCTATTAGATTTTTGGCTCTTTTAGTTGATATATGGATGAGTGAAAAACAGAAGGCTGATGAAGTTGACAGGTACCAAACAAAACTCGGTGCACAGGTTCTCATGCTAAAGCTGATTTTGCATGTGGGTCTGTGGGTGAATTGCTAAATGTTCCTGCTTCACACAAAGTAGTCACTGTACAAAACAGGGGCAATAACCCAACGTCTGTGTGAGATCTAGAAAAGAATTAGATAATACTCTTTGCAATAACAGAGTGCAGTAGATAGGAGTTTCTTCATTACCGTCCAAATTCTGTTTAGGTTGAAGGCTGGTTTGTTTCAGACTATAGTATTTCACTAAAAAACTTGGTCATGCACAGTCTTTCCCAGTTACCTGCTTCAAAAAGTCAGTGAAAAACTCTGTAACACATGTTGGGAATGTTCAACATGAACTTTCTCTGACAACAGATTTTTACTAGACTTGATTTTACGGTGGTTTTTCATGCATAAATTCCTTGCAAATGCAAGAAAATGGAGATGATAAAATTTTAGTTGATAGCATAGAGTTTATAGAAAGTGTTGGGTTTTTTCTTCATTTTTCTAACAAAAAAAGGGTTTTGTTAACATTTTCTTGAAAGACACTTGTAACAACTTCATTATTTGAGAGTTTTAAATCCTGTCAAAATGAAACCAATTTTAAACAGTAGCTTTTCTCAAAAAACAGTTTCCACAGTATGTGGAATATCAGGTTTATGAGCCAGGCTGCTGATATTGCACTGTACTTTAAAATGGATTGGGGATAACATATTCCCTTCCCATTTTATATTCAGAATCCTCTATACTGGAGGACTATCAAAAATTGTTAAAGTTACCCCATACAGAGAGGAAACCTGGAAAGTCAAAGGGAGAAGGTGGGTTGGGTGAAATGGAAATTATTGGGTGTCCCAACCATAGGATAACTTGTGGCAGCTCTAATAATAGACAACTGCACAGAAATACTGCATAGGTTATGCTGTAGTGATCTTGGTTTGTGTTAACAAAATTGACTTGTTCACCAAAACCACTTTTGAATAACACAACTTATTCATAGCATATGTGCATTTTAAAAGATGGCTGATTGATATGATCTTAGAAAGTAATAATTAACAGATTATTCCATCTCAGTGTGAGTGACAGATGAGAGCACATTTCATGCACAGTTTTTATTGATTAGCAGATTAGAGAGTTTTGCTTCTTTTTTCTTTTCTTTTCTTCTTTTTTTTTTTTTTTTTTTAATTGTAGAATTACTTCAGTGAGGAATTCCAAACCAGGCTGTAAATGACTCAAAGATATTGCCAAGTGAAGTCTGTTTTTAGTGGTATGTGTAGAAACAAGTCGGGCTTGCAGTTCCCAGTGGGACAGAGTGTGGGAGTCTGCCACCCTTACTCATGTTGAGTAATACCTTATTACACAAGTAATCTTGTCAAAATGAACAGAGTTGGTTTTTTAAAAGGTACTAGTTATTCAGTGTACATAAATAATGAATTACTTTGGGGCCAAAACAGAATGGAAACCGTCATTAGTGTTAACTGGCACCTCTTGCCTGGCCTGTGTGTAAGGAGAGATCATAGTTGCAGTAAACGTGGGAAGAAGAACTGTTTTATTAGCATTAAATGTGATCAGCAGTGAGGCAGATGCATTGCTGACATTTTGGAGAAGCTTGTGTTTATGCATCTATACGTGTGTGTGTTAATGCTTGTACGTTAGATGTATGTAGTAGTGCTGCTGTCTGTAATCATAATTATTCCCTGCGGAAAAGCAGTCTGCAGCCTTCCAACAAGTACTGTAATCAGAGGGAAATATCCCTGCAGAGAGTCACATTGAATCCCATTGAAGTTTTTGGACTGGTTTAGCACTTAGCATTTGATTTGGGCTCGAGCCGCGTCCAGGAGCAAATTCGTGGTGCTGGGCTGACCCTCGACGCTGCTGCTGATCCACTCCTCTTGTCCTCGTGCTCTGTGCCCGTCTCTGACACCCAGGGCTGAGGGATTTGAACTCTGCCCATGAGAAAGGCTTGGTTCGTAGCTGCCAGGGAAATTCAAGAGGTGAATGTTTTCATGCCGATTCAGAAACTGGCTGTGCGACTCCAGTCAGGCGCTGTCACGCCTGGTTATGGTGAGAAAACAACAATGCCTCTCTTGATAAGGGGAAGAAAGAAAGTCTTGCACAGTCAAAATTTTGACATACAATTTAAATCATCTCTCTCCGTCCTGTGGACTTGGAGCTGTCAAAGAGGCAAACCTGTGTTTGAATGGAAAAGCTTTTTATTTCTTTAAAAAGTGTACCAACTATAATTATCCATAACTATGCAGGCCTGTTTTAATGCTGTTTTATAATTACAGGTCTTAATGCTAGATTATACAAAGTCATTTATAAATAGTCAGAACAGAGGGACTTGGGGAGTTTTTAACCTGTAGATTGCTGTGGGTTGTGGCAGCTGACGGGATTTTGCCTGTGTATGTATGGGGTGAGCTGTATAATGATTGATGAATCCCTTAATTAACTCCCAACAAGTTAAGATTTATGGCCTCATATCTTTTTCTCCTGACACATCTGTGTTTGTCACTTTTGAAGACATGGATAAGCCCCTTCTCCAAAAGCTTTTGTGGGTATCTGAAATGTTTCTGAGGTATTTTGCTTAATGTAACAAGATTAGAGTTTTATGTCATAAAATTTATGAAATTTTATGGCATGAACAATCAAATTGGGAAGGATTCAGGTTGTGTGCTAGAGGGCACTATCTCCTTGAGTACTGAATACCACTTTAGATTTATTTTGGGAGTACAATCATGTATGAAATGAGCTGAAACCAATGAACAAATGGAGGTGTGGTGGTGGACATTTAGTGAGGTTCTGTTAAAAACAGTAATAAAAAAAAAAAGTACAGCAGAAAGATCATGGAAAGATCACTTTTGTGAGACACTGAATTCAAGGCAAAAAACAAACAAGCAAAGTAGTCATATTTAGTAGCCTGAAATTATTTGGATGGAACCAATATGTGTAGATGGCAGGAGGAAACAATTCATGTGGATCTAGTGTAGCTCCAGTGGGAAAATCCAGCCATGCTGAAGTCAATGCAAAGACACTGAGATCAATAGACACAGGGTATCAATTTAAGCATACAAAGAGTCTGTTATAAATTGAAGGGCAGTAAAGAAATACTTGGAGAAACTATTGTAACATGAATCACATAAAATATTTGTTGAATAAGAGTGAGTTAGAACAGTGAGGTTTTTACTTTCCTGAAAAAAACATTCTTGCTACCAGGAAAAGCATTTATTTAATGAAAATTTAACAAAAAGCATGTTTGTTTTTTTTTTTTTTTTTTGACTGGAGTTTCTGCATATTAAGAAGCCTTTCTGAAAACGGATCTCTTTACAGTAAACAGTATCAAATTCGAAGTCATCACCAGAACTAAATCTTCAGTTCCATCCAAGCTGCTGATAAAAATTAAATATATGGATACATTTCATAATTCCAGTTTGTCTGTGAAATAGCCTGGGTACTGCAGATTTAGGTTCTCTAAAAATGCCTACCTGCCTATTTTTATTCAGTGGAAATGATTAATGACATTTCAAAATGGCAACTCTTCTTGAAACTCTTAATTTGCAACAGATTTCATCTTCACCTTTTACACCCTTTTAAGTTTGGAATCTGGTCCACTGTGTTGCTACTTTTCTGAGTTACATCTTGGGGTTTTGTTGGGTTTTTTTAAACCCTGGCCACGAGTTGATGTTTCCTCTTCCCTTGTGAATCATCTTTCAGAGTGGTGTCATTGAAAACCCTTTTGAGTTTAAATTTGAGGACAAGATCTTGAAGTCATGTAAACTGTTGTGTTATCACTGAGGGTAGATTCAGGATGTTTGCAGTCCTTTATTAAGATGGGATACTTGCAGCACTCCATTAGACCTAGATCTGTTTAAAAGAGCTCAGTTTCAGATAATGCTGTTACTCAGAATTTAGCTGTTTTCCTTTGCTTATTGTTTGTGATGGGAACTCTACTTGCATCTTAGATACGGAATCTGTTAAGACCTGGCATTAGCTTAGTAGGATAATAAAGCTATACAAAGAGAATTCAAGGATGCATGATGTAGGAGCATTTCAAATTTGGAAAATGGAGCAATAAATGGCTACAATTTCTGGAAGTAGATATGGATCTATTAATTTCTCTCTTTAAATCTTCCATTTTCTTGTGGAAATTTCCCAGATGCTCATAAGGAGTAAGAAATTTCTGTGAAACTGATGGCTGTCTGTCTCGGGTTGGCAATGGACAGAGCTGCCTGAAAACAAATTTCTGTTGATGTCTGAGCTGTCCAGGTTCGCATATCCATTTCTTTGAGTGTCCTTGCAAGACTAATGCAGATTAAAGCCTCAACTTTGCTGCCTTAGCCGTTTTAGCAATTTGTTAGTCTTCTAAGGATGGTGATGGGCATGTGGCTTGTAATTTCCACTGCATCTTTTAGAGACAAAGGGGAAAGTTTCTTTTACCCTTTTTGCTCCCACTTTAGTTTGGCCTACAATCCAGCCTCTAGGTTTTCATTTCAGATCAAAAGCATAATAATCTCTGTTATTGCAAGTGCATGGAGGTGGGCACCTCTGTTATCTTCCTTGTCTGTTTATATAAATTCTCTGCAGAAAATTATTTCATCCCTTTTGGGAACAGTGACAAGCAGAAGATGATGATCTGAAACTGTATATTCACATATAAAGTTAACAGAAGAGCTTTATTTCAGCGTGATTTTCAAACTTTCCTTGTGAAGCAATGTGACAGAATCTGTGTTATTCTGGGTTAACAGCAGTAGGAGTTCTTGACACAGTTTGAGTATATAATATATAATCCAAATCATCAATACAAAGCAAGGCATCCTCTCTCTCTATAATTTCTTGTCAGAGTGAATTGCAGTGGAAACTTTTGTGCATGATTTACAATATTTTCAGTCATTTTATTGAATATAAATGTTCTAAAGTATGGAACATTACTGTGGCATAATTGACTAATGATCTTTTGTCCCTCCCTTCCTGTTTGCCAAAATTAAGACAACTGCTTAGTGCTGATTTTCAGAAAGAGAGAGATTTTGTAAAAACCCAGGTTTCCATTAAAGTAGCGTTGAAATGAGTAACCAGAAAACTTAAAATCAATAGCAAATGTCTATCTTGATGCAGCACAGTGCAGAATATGAATAATTCACATTAACTTTAGAAGGGGGTTGTATGGTTTCTGCAGAAGAGCTTGGGATCTGTCACGGCAAACATAGCTGTAAAATGCTGAATTCAGTGGGCTAGTAGAAAACTGCCAGTAAGAGTCTATCTGGTGATCTCTGTCTTTGTACATATGCTTTGCTGCAGACACGTAGGTGGGAAAGCCTAGGAGACAGAATTCAGGTAGGATGTATGAAGTGTTAGTCTGTTGGACTAAGTCAAACATTAATAGAAAATACAGATTGCTTCTCTAAGCACCAGCAATAGGTGGTGTTCAGAACAGGCAGTGTGCAGCTGAGTATAGGTTCTGGTAGGAAGTTTTTGTCTGAGTTTTTGTTGTTGGTTTTTCTTTCTTTCTTTCTTTTTTTTTAGATTTTTTTTTATTTTTAAAATGTAATCTAACTTGGCTCAGGAGGCAAGGCTCAAAATGAGATCATTAGAAGCAAAATAAGCCCTAACAAAGGGCTGTTTAAAGTCACTGTTTGTTTTCAGACCCAGTTGACTGCTGCTAAGAACCATTCCATGCTCAATATGCCAAATCGTATGGACATGCTCCACCTCACAGCAGCCCCACACATGGTTCAAGAGGCTGCTGGGCTTTTGAAATGCAGTCCTTTAACTGTGAAGTGGAAAATCAAAATGGGGTAATTAGAATCATAAATACGAGATTTTTGAGGAGGAGCATTATTACTTCATCCCCTTTTTTCAACTTCTGCGTACAATAGTCTTCGGTTTCCTTGTTCATAATTTCTCTTTTTTCCCTTTGAAACATTTCCCTGTTTTTCTTTTCTTCTTTTGGCTGTGCCTGGAAGAATTCTTATTTCTCATTCCACTCCTTGCAGATGCCCCTGCTTAGCACAGGCATCCATTATGCCCTCCCTGCACATACCCTGATTTTCATGAACAGTGTTGGCTGTAATTAACCCCAGAACTTGTCTGCATTTTAGTACTTCACTGTACCCCTTTTGAAGACCAACCTGGAAGCATTCTGGGTTCTGTAAGGTTTTCAGTAGGGCTTGGCTTGGATGACGCCTGAATTTTCCCATTACTTAAGCTTCTTTCAGTCTTTTGAAAAGTTGAAGATAAACACGTGCTATCAAATCAGTGTTATCAGACAGTATCAAAAATTTCAGAATGTAGGCCCGAATTTTAAGTCAAGATTTCTCTGTGGTTTTTACAATGTGTGCTCTGTGTATCTTCCTTCTGCATCCTTTTTTTAATATATTTATAGATGTAAATTGCATTTTCATGTGTTTTTTTTTCTGATTTAGCTATAGATAAGAAGTATTTGATATATGGGTAGAAAGATTTCATAGCAAATCTTCATTCATTCAGTACACCCCTGACTTTATGTTGTCAAAAAGCTTGGATTATTAATGTCCAAGTGTTTAATTGCTTAACTATACCAGATCTGCAAACCTGGAAAGATCCTTGCAACATGACTCTAACACTCAGTTGCTCACATGAGTGAAGTTTTGTAAACACAGACATTCTGGCTTGCTAGCAAGTTCTTTTATTGTATTGTATTTTATTTCACTTAACTTTTTTTATCAGCTGTGGTCGATAATGACATGCAGATGATTATTCCTTAAAAGCTAAGTTGACAATAGCTTGTATTGGGAGACATCCTATCTTCTTAGGCTCCCTTGCAAATGCAAAACCAGATGGGTATTTTTTTAAAGGAATTGCATTTCATTATGCAGTCTTAGGTGAATTTTCATATTTAAGAAGCCAGAATACAAGAGAGTGCTATATTAGTGTATTATTCTCACAACAAACAAGCCACTGTTCTGTTGCTACCTGCTTGGCCATTGTTCCCAATTGTGTATGCTTTGCAGTGGTATTTGGATGGTTTCCTGCTCTCTGCCAGCACAAAAAAGGCATTTCTGTTACAATGGCCCCTAACCACACAATGACGGCATTAAGGATTTATTTGGAGGTTTCATTATTTTCTCCTCTTTTGTTCCTTCCAGGATGTCTTCCAAGCGACCAGCCTCTCCGTATGGGGAAGCAGATGGAGAGGTAGCCATGGTGACAAGCAGACAGAAAGTGGGAGAAGAGGAGAGTGACGGGCTCCCAGCCTTTCACCTTCCCTTGCATGTGAGTTTTCCCAACAAGCCTCACTCTGAGGAATTTCAGCCAGTTTCTCTGCTGACGCAAGAGAACTGTGGCCATAGGACTCCCACTTCTCAGCACAACACAATGGTAGGTTTGCTAATGGTCTATTGTGCTTACATCCATTCTTTGAATTCTGCCTGTGCAGTAGTTTGGCATCCAGATCTGTACTTTATGGAGTGTACAAAGCACAGCTACACGCACGGAACACGCCACAATAATGTGTAAGCTCTGACCTAGCTGGGCTGCCTCTACCCTCCACAACAAATGCTAAATCACTTGCAGTGCAGACTTTTCCTCACCTTTGCCTGATGGCATTTAGGGCGCTAAAATTTGTTAGCTGCAGTGATGTGAATTGGAAGTGTATGTGTTCAGCAAACAGCAAATGGGTTTGGAACACTCTAAGTGAGAGTCACGTTTGGCACGGTGTCTGAAATATCACCCTAATGCCAAGTTTGTGCAACAGTAAAGCATGAAAGTCTGTATAAAAGGTAAAAAAAAAAAGAAAGCTTGAATTTTGATGATTTAAAACTTGCATCTGATGTGTAATTCACGTCACAGATACCTACAATAAAATTCGCTGTGCTTACAGAATTAAATCAACACTACTTTTTCACTTGTGAATTTTCACTCTACAAATGACACCGAGCGCTTAATTATTTACATTTAGCAGCCCACTGGAAGTCCACAACTGGCTGCATCTAAAAGGAGACAGAACAATGCCATGTTCCTCACTGGTATTGCTGTGTCACTATTAGGTGTTTGGGGCCTTCACATGGAGTGTTGATAGATCTTTAGAAAGGCTGACAGGTGCAGGGAGAGGCACTGGAACCCCAGGACTGAGGCACCTCGACAAAGCTCTGTTGGGAACACGCTTGCACAGCTCTTGCCTGTTTACAAATTGGCTGTAACTTTTCTGTTAGTCCCCCACTTTGACAAGGGTGCTGACAATTTCGCTGGAAGTGGAGATAATGAATGGACTTGCATATTTGAAGGCTTTTAAAAAGGCATTGCAAAATAGGTGATAGTGTATTCTCATAAAAGCCTGCAACAGCTCCACGGTGGTATTTAAGCCCTTACAGCTCATTATGCATATGTAACAAGCCCTAAGTAAAAAGCCTTAGGGATTATTATTTCTCATAGGACCAAGTCACTGGATATTCACTGAAGCTGCTTTCCTAGACAGAATAACTCACTGATCCCGATCCATTTTCCTTCCTTTTTGGGGCTAATGCTTAAGCTCAGACAGTGGTTTGGAATATTTAATTTTAGTTTGTGTTATTGCAACTTTACATGAAGAACATCGTTGGAGAAATTACTCATGGGCAGACAATGTCATTATCTTTTTTGAGCTTGTTTATTTCTTGTCCTTTATCTTATGTTTTATGGAGATGAAATTCATTAATACACAGTTCCAGCCAGTGGGATGTTAGGGTATGTAAGTAATGTATGAGCTTTGCTATATTTTGGCCTGTTTTAAGAGAGTGTGTTGAAGATAAGGAGTTGTTTCTGACAACATTTAAGTCAATAGATAAACTTGTGATGGCACCAGTAGTGTAGAATCAGACCCTAATGAAATAAAAACTTACTGTTTTCTAAGGAGCCCAGCAGGAGTATTTCAGCTACACCTCACTGAAACACTTAACTGCTCTTTAACTGACTTTGACTAACTTCTTTATTCATTTATAGTTTTTAAGACCAAGAGGTTTAGCTGATCATCTAGTGTGACTTCCTGCTATGAAGGCTGTATTTAATGTGATGTCAAAACAGTGTGTTCTGTCTTTTTACAATACAAGATATTGAATCATGGGGTGTTTTAGACAGTTTTGCTGTAGCAGTGACGCACTGAAGGCTTACCTGAGGCAGTGTTTGGGGGGTTGTAAGGGACTAGTTTTGTCTTCATACATATTTAAAAATATTGCCAGTCTGTATGAATGTAACATTTTGGTAATACCTGTCTTTTAGGGAGGAGTGTGTTGTAAAAATCGTCATGCAGGTAGATCCAAAAGGATGTAGCCTATGTGTCTCCAGAAAGAAGGAAGTGATCAGTGTAAATGAGCAAAAAGTACATAATCACTCCCTCTGCTGTTGTGGCATGTAGTTATCAGAAGGAAGTCACTGGATGACATTTAGATGGCTTCAATTTGTGTGCTTAGCAGTGACAAAGGTCATTCCCGAAAGGCATTCACTTTTTAGCATTCCACAGGCCATTTTTATACTGTTTGAATTGACTTTCTGTTGTTTTATAGTCTCTGGGAAGCAGATCCAGGTGTATGCAGGTGTGCACACAGCACCACAGAGTGTGGTCTGATACAGTTTTATTGCTAAAGCTACAGAAGCTTCACAGTTCCAAACTTACGCTTTTGAAAATTTACCCTGTTGCACTTTACCAGGTTGTAACAACTGGCAGCTCAGTGAGACAGCTCAAAATTCCAGGTAGATTTTTGTAAGAGAAGGGCAAAATTCCTGTAAAGACATCTTCAAACCTAATCAAACTTGGCAAAAATCTGCAAAGCCCATCTTCCCATCAAAATGAACGGGGTATTTCTGAGGACATGCAAAGTGCAGCCAGAGAGAGGTCAGTGCGGTGGGCACAAATTGAAATGCAGAATGATCCCTGTGAACATCAGGAAATGTATTTTTGTGTGGGGGTGACTGAGCATGGGAACAGGTTGCCCAGGGAGGCTGTGGAGTCTCTCTCCATAGAGATATTCAAAAGTCATCCCGACATGGTCCTGGCTGGCTCTTGGTGGCCCCGCTTGGACAGGGGGATTGGACCAGGTGTCCTCTGGAGATCTCTACCAGCCTCAACCAAGGCAGGGGTAACTCTGTCCCAAACTTTCTCTTGATAGAAGAAACTAGATACTTACTGTAAGTAGGCAAACTCTTCTCCTGATAAGAAAAGAAACAATAATTTATCAGGCTTAAAACAATGGCTAAGTAGGAAATACAAGAGAAATAATTTGACCAAGAATATATCCAAGAGTCTCCTTAGGACATCCATAGCAGGCCATAAACTTTGCAGGGAAGCACTTGAGGATTACAGTATCAGTCAATAGCTCATTTGAAGAAACCTATTAAGGCTACAGTATTTGGATAGCACAGATAGTTGTTAGCTCATCTAAGTTACAAATGTTTATTTTATTTGTTTCTGTTTGCCTGCCTTTATGTTGTTTGTCTGCTTTTGCAACTCTCAAGACCACTGATCTCACCAGTTGTGTCTGTGTGCTAATTTCTGAAAATGAGAGACGTCAAAGCTGAAAGTACAGATTAAAGTATACCACAGGCATGGTGTGTTCAAATCAGACCATTCTTTTTAACCATAGAATATCAATGAAGTGCTCGATGGGAGGAATAAAAGAAAAGAAAGAAGTACTGATCAAAAGGTCAAACTGGTAAGCTGTAGTTTTGCTGCTGTCCAGTTGTTCCAAACTGATGACTGTGACTGTACTGGTGGCCCACATTTGTCCTGCACTTTCAGTGGGATTTAGAATTGATTTTCAGCAGTGCTCTAAATGGATAGGAAGTATTACAGTGCACTGTTCAATAGCTTTGGTGCTTCCCGCTAACAGAAGTTGTGTTTCTGCGGTGAGCAAAGTTACTCCTGCGTAACTTGGGAACAATATTAAGAATAGCAGTACTACTGCTCAAAGAGCTTACCGGCACATTGCTTCATGCTTTTCCTCCGCTTGTCCGAAAGAAAAGGTTGTTTAATGCTTCATTTGAATTCTCATATCACATCCATCCTGGCCTGCGCCTTCACCTGTTGGTCTGGAGTTGTCAGCATATGAATGGTGGTGGATCAGAACAACAAGCGGCTGGAGCACTTAGCTACTATTCAGAACTTCCGAGGAGAATGGAAATCTGAATGCATATAGCTTTTTAAAAAGTCAAATAGGACTCTAATTATACTGAGCCAAAGAATGCCTATTAAAAAAAAAACAACCCTCGCAGTGGTTTTAGAGAAATTTTAATTTCCAGTGTACCTTTGTGCATCAAGCTTAGGATAAGTTATTGTGATGATACAATGCACAGTGTTGTGAACACCAGTGCCGTTACTGTGCCAGCTCTAATAATGAGAATTTCATTGTTTGGGGAGAGCAGTCTCCTACACTCTAGACAAAAGTGTAATTACTTTTGAACGATGTGGAATGTGCTCAGTTTAATAGCATGGAGAATAGATTCACAAAGATTCAGATAAAGCTAGCTTGGAAGCCATATGTGCAGTGTGGCAGTATGAAATTGTTAGCAGGCACCATAATTACAGCACACACACACACACGCACGCACACACAATTTCACAGTTTAAACTATAAACTGTTGTTTTTGTAAGAGATAGGCTTATCTGAACAAGACTAGTTCAATTAAAACAAAGCGGAAATGGTGGTAAGTTTGCATTTGTCTGATATTCTTGCCTTCCTCTCTTAATGGTAAATTGATATTTATAAGATGATGAAATTGCATTGTTGCTAACATTGCATTATAAATGTCATCACAAAAGTATCACATGGAAGCAGTTTCCACAGATATAATTTCAGGCTTTTATCAGAGTTTGATCTTTGCGCTTGCACCATTTCAGGGAATCACGATGTGGACTGTAAGGAAAGGGAGCAAATGGAAAAGAATCAGTCAGGACCCATCAGACAGATGTAGATGTTGCCTGCTGCACTGTTTAGTCCAGAGCCTGGAAAACTCTCTGCAGTCCTTGAGAATCAGCTGTGATGGAGCCAGAAATAGCTTTGATAACTTTCCTATCTGCCTGACAAGTACCTTGCATTCAAGTCAGGATAATCTGCCTGTCCTCTTTGTCACGATCCCTGTTCTCCCAGGTCTCCAATCCTGGCCCATCCATGTACGTCGTGCTTACACTACTTGCCAACTGCTTGATGTGCAGGATCTGTGTAAGACACATAAACAAACAAAAGAGTTGTCTTCGTTCTTCAGGTGGGGCAGGGATCAAAGCCGTAGTGCAATTCAGGACCAGTGTGCTTTTATGGAAGCTCTTTAGGTGTATTCAACCATCCTCTTAACAAAGTGACTTTTGCATACTTGTAAGCTGTGGAAAACCAGAGTGGATACATTATTCCGAGCACAGTTCAATGGGCAGAAAGACTGGCTGAAGTTTGAGATGACCCATTGGTGTTTTGATCAGGCTTTGTAAAGGTTCAAAGGTTGGTTAGGGGGCAATAAAAAAGTAATGAAATAAGAAAGCTTTCTTTTTTCATCCTCAAGCAGAAGGGTTAGAACTACATTTAAACCAATAACCTGATAAATCAAGACCAGGCTTATAATATATAAATTGCCTGGAATACAGGGTGCAGATGACTGTAGTTTTTAAAGGCCATGAAGAGAGTGGAAACAGCAGTTGTTTGTTTTTGCTGACGATCATCTTACTGTGAAGCAGTCACGTTTTTAATGGATTCATTTGAATGCAGTTAAGCAGAAAATAATCAACAGAAAAGTAAACACCTTTGTTTTATGGAAGTGCTGGGAACTCTGTGTGTCCATTGTTTGCAAGTGATTATGTGCCTAGGAATCAATTCATTGACTTCATACTGAAAAATATCTTCATTTAAACTTCCTGCATAAATACTAGTAAAATCTAATTCTAGTGAATAGCTGAAAAATTCCACAGAAAAAATGAGATAGGTAGAACTGTAAAGCCCACATTTGGTAGGAATATTCAAACCAGATGGTCTCTCTTCAGAGGAAGAGTAAAGAACTATTAAAGGCCCTATCAAAAACCTGTGTAAGCAAAAAATGTGGTCATCTTTCTAAACAAAGGAGATAGCACAGATTTGAAACAAAAATTTGAAGTTTGTCAATTTGAGGAGCACTGATGAGGAATAGGATATGTATAAAACCCCACAAGGAATGCAAGACCAGTTTATAGCAAGGATCCAGTGAGACTACATTGAAGTGTTCCTACTTCTTGATGCACCTTTTGCTTCCAACAGTCACTCCCTAGGTGTGAGATAACCAGAAGCAGGATCTATGGGATCTTGTCCATCCTATCAGAAGTCAAGCAGCATCTGTGGACTTTGTGTTGTTTCTGCAGTCCAGGTCCGTCACCTGTGGCACACTGCCCAAATGTATTCTGAAACTCTGCCTTTTCTTTGGTGACAGTGAATCTTCCTGGTGTTGTAGTGAGACACAAACTCTGCTGCCAGATAAACACCCAGTTCTCCATGGTTCTGAAAAGAGAAGTCAAAAGAAATGTAGTTTTATGTCTCTGTGCTCTTCATTTCAAAGAATGAGTGAATCTCCTTTGGCCAAGCTTCTACACCCTTGAGAAGCTTTTGGCCTTGGGCTGTCAGTGTGCCATTATCAGAATAGAGAGCAGCATACCAGACTTCCATGCTCTTACCTGACACTTGCCTCAAGGCATGGCATGTGGGAATCCCAGGCTGGTTATGCTTTGCCCCCTACATGGCACAAACTCCTGCTTTTGCACACCACCTTGACTCATTTTTGTTTCAGTAGTTGTTCATTCATTTTAGAACTTCCAGAACAGTTTCTCCATGTTTTTCTGTTTGCTCCACACACTTTTCATATCCACACTACTTCCTCTGAGCATCTGCTGTGGATTTCTCCCTTTCTTCTCGCTGCAGGTGCGAATTTCTCTCTATTTCCAGCCTTATGAGAGCCAACATTACTGTATCAGTTTCTGTCTGCAGTTGTCCTCTGAAAACCTTTTTCTGCCTTGCCCATTTTCTTCCTCTGCTTGTAGTCATATTTACCTTAGTAATTTTTATTATTTAATCCATTCTAAAGTTTTTAGTAAATAGCTCGTATGAAGACATCGCACAGTAAAAATAAGTGTTGCGCTATTTGCTTGGACAGAATGTCAATAAACCGGAGGATGGTTGGGTTTTGATATGCAGCTCTACTTTCAGTAGAGATATACCAACCCTAAAAGGCATTTTGAAGTGTTGGTCATGGTTTCTTGAATTTCAGGGTTGCAAGGAATCCCTGTGGTTGTAAAAGTCTGACTCCTAGAAGTGCCGGAACTTTCTGCTACACTCAGTACTTACAGTCATGTTTTACAGTCTCTTCCCTCACTGTCAGATGTTTGTGTCCATGGGAAGTTACCCATTGCAGTTACAGTTTGAAGCATTTCTTTATTTTCTGTCCTTTCAATGGACGAATGACATGCTCACGGTTTTTGCATTGTTGCTTTAAGTATGATTTTCCAGGTCCTACAAAATTCAGTTGGATTAGGCTGTGCCAAGGCCAGCTTGCTTTCTCTAATTTTTCTTGCCGCTGCTAATGATTTTTCAGATCCACCAAAAGTAATGATGGTTGTAGTGGGAAGGAAAATGTGGCTCCAGGCCGTTGCTGGCATTGAAAGTGTTGTGTTGTCCAGTCATGTTTTTCCCTTTCATGGAGCTAACTGCTTCCTCTTGTCTTAAGTACATCAGTGAAATACCGCCGTCTTCTCCACTGTAATAAAAGGGGTTATTAATTCTCTCTAGAAATTCGTGGCTGGAGAAGGGCCTTTGGCAAATCAGACTGCAGGTTTCAATATGTGTTTGATTAAGAATGGGTATCTACTATAGGTGGGTCAACTCCTGAGATGTGCTCAGAGACCTCCCTACAAGAGGAGATTGATGTGCTGCAATGTTTCTGAACCAACCGATGTTCCAAAGTGTTTAAAAGACAATGAAATGGAGGAAACAAACTTTCTTAAGTAAAAAGAGTCCTTTATGCCTGAGGTAGCAAGCTTGTCTGAATAGTTTGGCCGGCCTCATTTCCAGATTCTCTTTAACACCCTGAAGTTCTTTGTTTCTTTTTCCGGTTTAGTTGCAGTTGTGTGATCAGATAAGGCATTTTTGCTCTTTGCAAAGGAGAAGTGGACTTGGTGAATCCCATGAATGTAGCATCACTAGATAAAACAGTGAAAGTAACTGAGTGGAGTTGTGCCCAATTTAACTCAGGATAGCTTTTGCCAGAGCAGTGTAAACAAAACTGTCATTATACATGGAAATAATCTGCTCCAGCATCCTTTTTTATGCTTTTAAAATGGAATCCACCCCAAGCAAAAAAAAAAAAAAAAAAAGAGCTCTGAAGATTAACTTTTTGTAGTTTGTACAGGCAGCAGGCAAATTACATAGATTGTCCAAAACATAGACCAGTAAAATCTAAGATCAGACTGTTATTATCTTTATTTATATTGTACCCAGAGCATGATTTATTTTTATAGAGACAGAAAAAAGAAACATTCCTGCCCCAGAATGCTTAGCTTATGACCCTGTTTCTGAAAAATAATCTGGTTGATTGGAACCTAATGCTGATGGTAGCAAGAGGGAGGGAAAGAGAGGTCACTGACTGTAACTCCTTCTGCACATAGCTTTTGTAGGATTGGGTTTTTGATGACAGAAAATAAGAAATATTACAGCAAAAGGTAAAATCCTTCTGACATCTCAAGTCCGAATTGCTGGGGTAGATTGTATTTGTATCTCTAAGTCATGTCAGAAGTGGAAGCTTGCATTGCTTATTAATATTGCTAGCCAGAAATAATGCAAAACATCCGTGCTTCAGACTCTCCTCTGCACTGATTTTCAGATTGAATTTAAAGTGTATGTTTTGTCTCTGTAACTGTAAGTGAAACTTTCCTCTTTCCCCTTCTTTTCGTTACAAACTGCTGCAGTTGTAATCAGGAGAGCTGCTCAGTTTTGGATCCATCTGTGTTCAAAGGCAGCAGCGTTTGCCGAGGATCTGCAGGTTTCCAGAAAACAGCCAGATGCAAGTGTAGAGCTTAGCATTTGGGATTTAGAGCTCTGTTAGGAGCAAGTTGGTTTCTTGTACAATTTTCAGTTAAATTTACAGAGTCTCAGTGATAAATTTCTGATGATTGTTGGAGTCTTGGTGCAGCATGAGGACATTTTTCTTTTCATGCTTTCTCTCATAGAGGAAAGAAGTTATTTCTTCTCAGAGAAGGGGGTTGGCCACTAACACATAATCCAACACCATGTCAATCTTTATGTCTTTTTTGGGGTGAAGATTCAAGGGTGAAGTCTGCTCAGACTACTCTATGTTTAAGAAGTGTGTGTTCAGAAGTGAGCTAGTAAATTTAGGTTTAACCTCGTGGTTAGTGGAAGTAAACAGGGAATAGTGGAGCGTGATTCATTTTGTCCTACCATATCTTGTAAGTAGGTCAGGGGACTCACACCCTCGAAGTGCCTATTTTTCTTCATCGATTACAGCTGGAGCTTAGGGTGTTAAGCTCAGCTGTTGATTCCTATGGTTTATAAGTCTATAGTTAGATAACTTCAACCAAAAAGCCTTGAGTGGGAGGTAATTGCCTGGCCAGAGCAGTTCATAATTCATTGTTCATAAGTGAAAGTTTGATATAATAGTGCTCTGTTGGCAATAGAAAACATTCTGCATCTCAGAGCTCAAACCACTCAACTCACTTGAGTTTGTGTCCTGCATCTGACTAATGATAGAGTGTGAGTCCATGGTATATTCTTCACTTTTATAAATATAAAATCTGCAAATAACCCTTTTTTTCCCAAATTCTCAAATTTATAATGTCTTGACACAGAGAGTAGCACAGAGTGTGGGGAGAGCAGAGTGATCATTCACAGCAGTTACGTGTTTAAGACTTATTAAAATTCTCTTTAAACCAGTTTGATAAAGTCCACTGGAAAACAGTTTTCAGAATTCCATATATCTAACAAGCAGAGCTGAAAACAGTGTGATTCAGTCCTGTAAAGAGTACATCTGTGGCAGATGATGTACTTTTCCTGTTTGCTTGTGGCCAGTGTAAACTTAGCTTTTGGGCAATGACCATAGCTTCAGTTTTGAAGCTGTCAGTGTGAGCATTGGGTAATATATTGACACAGGGCCACGGTGAATTCCCCAGCTTTCCTTGTGAATAAGCTAATTTGATTGAAATACTTTTATATTTAGAACCTTTATCATTATATTGCTCTGTAAAAATTCACAAAGAGTTGTTGGACTCGTAATTTGATAAATATTAACAAAAATGGCAAGTTTTCAGTTTCCTGAGTGAAATTAGATTGTATTCCTAGCTTCTGGGTTGTTGATTTATCATGGAAAATTCACTTCTGTTGTCTATGGCTGTGCTAGTACAATGGAAGTTTTACTTGTCCTTCATCTGTGATGGTCTGTGATCTATCAGTGTTTCCACTCTCATGGAGACTCTTGAATGCCATGCAGGGAGATTGGGGTTCAGTACACCAAAGTTTAGGCACATAAAAGTTAGCTGTTTGGGCTGTCTTCACAGTTTGTGGAAAAAGATAACCACCCGCCTAGAGCAACCTTTCCAATCTTAAAATAAGCATCCAGGACAAGAAAGATGAATTACCCTCTGAAAGTGCTTGTCTATTGACTATAGAGGGAGCCTTGATGACTAGTTTAGACTAGATGTCTAATTTGGGGCTAAAATTAGGTGAGAGCAATCCCATTTCACAGTATGTGGTGTTAAAGAAATAACACACGTTCCTGTGCAAATATTCTCTCATATTTCTGTAGGAGTAATCATGTTCAAGTTCATCTTTTTTTTTGGGGGGGAGGAGGAGGTTGCATGTGAATATTCTAGCAGACTAATTTTTTAACCAGTACTGATGGTGTTTAGTGGGGTTTTAAGAATTATATATTCCTTAAAAGTAAACCTTTTGTTGATACTTAAATATCTATTTAGTAGTGTTAAGTTCAAGTAATAAATGTGTTGGTTAGCAACATGTATTGGAAAATAAAGTAATACAGAACACCTTTAAAAGGCTATTTTGAGAAGATTCTCTTAGTATTGAAAAGTGGCGTTAATTCTAGTGGGTTTCCCCTTTAAAATTTAGGGAATTATCAAATGTTATTAGAAATTCAATATCTGTCTTAATATCAGCTGCAATGAACATCAAATTTTATTGTTCAATTTAATTGATTACAGAGAATGTATGTTACCTGCTAAAAATGTGATTTATCCTTGCTTGGTCATTTTTGCAAGTCCAAATGCCATGTATAGGCTTAGTAGATAGACCTACTAACGTATTAGTGAAGAAGCTGTAGTTAAATTCCAGCTTTACTCTGTAGAAACCTGTCTGCTGTGTGTGTTTTAATTCTACTTATGTCCTCCTCTGTGTTTAATCCAGAAAGTGGGTATATGTACATGTGCACAGCTTCACATTTTGGCACCATGTTTGGTATATTGTGTGCTGTGACTTGTATCGTGCCTGCAGGCCATAGGAAAACGACACAAATTAAATGTGAAATAGAAGGAGACATAATTTAAAACTTGCATGTTCTAGAGATGCAGTATGGCATCTGAGAGTTGCAACATATTGCAAAAAATTCCCCCTATTTCCCCAACAAGAAGCCCATGTTTTCAGCTGTGCAGGCTGCTGGAGACACAGGCAGCTTCCCTGGCTGTTTGCTGGGAATAGCTGTCACTGCATTTATTTGAGGCACTGTCATGACCACTGCTACACATGCTCTGCCTCCTTCCCGTTCCTGTCTAACTGCACAGGTCAGTGTTCAGCTCTGCCCTCTTCTGTGGTTCTGTAATTATATTTATTTTATACAGACATGCGAGTTCCCTTTTCCCTTTTACATATGTTGTTTTGCTTCATGCTGAGAAAACTCCACAGCCTGACAGGGTGCTTTTTTTTTTGCCTTTTTTTTTTTTTTTTAAGCACTCCAAATTCTATCCAGCTTTAAACTCTTATGTTTATAACCCTGAATATCTCTAAAATGTCTTTACCTAAAACACTTTATGGTTTTATTACCAGGTTTATGCCAGTAATAATATTCACATCAGCTTTCTTAGGGATAATCTTTAAGCAGAACCTAGCAAGAAAGGCTTTGAAAACTATCATTCCCAGGAACGCAAATCTCGGAACATGAAACATCGGTTTAATCGCCCTCTCTGACAACTTAACACGACAGATTGAAAAATACAAGCCGATATGGAAGTGGGATCAATGGATTATCAAAGTCCTAAACATCTTTTCTTGGAGGGGGGGGAGGCGGGGAGCTTTGGGGTCCATTGGCATGCGTAAAACATGAAGTTTGCATAGCTTACCACAGATCTGCTGCTGTCTGACTGGCAGGGAAGTTGAGAGGGAGAGAGAGAGATTTACATGAGGGAACTCAGGGGGCTTTGTCACGGCAATTGTATAAAGTGATATACAGTGCAAATCGACTCGAGCATGTCCCTGGATAGCAGGCGGTTTACAGCCTCTTCGAGCAGAGATTACTGCTTTATCTTGTCATACTAAATTAACGTGGCAGCACACTGTTAAACAGTGGTGACCTCTTCATCTGTGGAAATTGCTGCCTAGAGGAGAGATGGTATTTAAGACTCTCTCTCTCTCTTTTTCTCCCCTCCCCACTTTTTCTCCCTATCCCCCTCCCTGCCTGCCTCCCTCCCTCTTTCCCTTTCTCTATCTTGTCTTTTTTTTTTTTTTTTTTTT